>JASANH010001698.1:0-26318 GCA_030248295.1 Mesodorylaimus sp. YZB2_4 | reverse complement strand
TGCAGCGGACGCTGCAGGTGCGATGGTGGCAATCTTCTCCATGCTACCCCATCGAAGCGTCAGGGGGTAGCATGGTACACATGCAATACGTAGACTGTGGCGTGGTTCTCCATAACAGGATACAGATTTGCACTTACAATTAGATTCCATGTGGAATTCTTTATAGGACCTATGTTTTTAGGAATCTGGGGCAGGCTCAAAGTCGCACTGTCAGTTGCACTGTCAGGCTCAGCAACAGGGCTGCGCACAAATAAGTGTAGCCAAGACATTTGGAGCAGATAATGTGCTGCCAGATCATGTTGCGCTGTAGTGCTGTTAAATCATGCGCATGAGCTATTTCTGAGACGCTAAAGTTCAGTTTGACGGATATACATGATGGATGCAAGAGAACAGTTAAATCGGTAATTTAACTGGTTTTTATCGATCATCATCTCAAATCTAAATCAGAAAACTGAAATCCAATAGCCGTCTAATCAGGTAGTTCATGGCCAGCATACCGCAATTGTGAACAGCTGAACAATGGCATTGGAAGACGACGTTGATCCCGCCCAACAAGAAAACCATGTGTTGATCAGGTCTTCTCTTCTAGTCAACCTTGTTCATGACACAGCAAGGAATGTTTCAGAATAAAAACAAGTTACGAAGAAGCAGGTAAAAATTGCATGCCGCAAACGGAATAAAGTTGTCGCCAAGACTACATACGCAGACAATGTGGACTATTGAACAGATTACAAAATGCCTATTCTGTGAGTAAGTCAGACCAATACGAAAAACTCAGAAACATCTTCACATTTCTCAATCTCCTTCTATCGCCAAGGAAAACTTGTCTGCCATTTATTATTTGATAAATTTTGCCACAGTCATGCATTTTCCACAAACGATTTTTCCTCCTTTTGTGCAATGCACAAAGAAATACTCGTAGAAATACGCCTATCCGTATTCTCCCACGCGCCTAACCAGAAGTCACTGGAAGCGGCACAGCCTTACTATGGCGTTAAGGTCAGTTTCGACGTCTTAGCTGCAAGTGGTGGATTGGACGTGTTGTGCTAAATGTGCGCGCGAGACCTCCTTTTGTCATACTGTGGCCAGAAGTTGTTTACGTGGTTCTAGGCGGGCGAAAAATGGAGAAAAAGTAGGGATTTAAGAAAAAGTATGGGATTTTGTTAAATTTCGAGGCCATATCTGTGTTCAGCAAGTGAGTTTCACCTGAAAAATGTTATTTCCCAGAGAAAATCGGTCAAGAAATGAATGAAAATAGCAAAATTCTTTGTATCGCTACTGTTAGATTGCTTATGCGTTCTTTTTCTTGTTCCGATGTGTCTTTCCATGCTCTTTTGACATGTTCATTCTTTGAGTGAGAATATTATAGGTTTAATGGCCGCATGGACAGAGCGGGGAAATGGGATTCGGAGCAGCTACTGGCTGTAGGGTGAGTCAGCGTGGTTGAGGGGGGCGGCGGCTGTCTTGCGCGAGGATTGATGATGACTGCACGCGCGAGTGTACTAGGTACTCCGTATACAATAAGTTATGCTATGAATGAAACTGCTGTTTTCAGCGATAGAAAAAAAGGCGATTCCGGTAGCATATTACTACAATGGCGCAAGCAATACCTAGCTATTGCAAATGCAGGAAGGCGAGTTTTATCAAACAGATGCTGATTATTTTTATTGCAGCCTATAGTTATTGATTTTAGAGTGCGGGCGTAGTGGAAGATGCTAGTCGGTATCGTTGTGATTCGGTTCGAAATTTATCGGATGAAAAGACGACGTGCGAAAAAGAAACGTATGATTTTAACAATGCATTGCACGCGGCGGCTGCTTTGGATATCCCTAGCAATTCATGACAAAAAGACGTGTTTAATGAGCGAATGGCGCTTTTATAAGTAGTCTTATGGGACAGATGTAAATGCTGCTAAGGGGGATAAATTCTGTGAGTCAGACTCGAGTGCGCCGTGCCCTGGATAATTGCTAGCTGCATCATTTAGGTAGAACATACTGGCCATCTATTCTGCGCATTTTAGGAACAAGAAAATCGAAAGCTTGGTCACAAAAGTTACTAAGGCGTTTCAATAAAGAAGATGATTCGCTGATTCGTGTTTGTTATCTGTTTGTTATTGTACTCTTTGCGCCAGCTGTAGCCATCTTGTTAAACGCATCACTCGATGCGCAAAAAGCGGTTTTTTTCGGCAAGCTCGACCAGAACTCTCTTCGATGCACCGTTATTGGAATATTCGCATTTAAATTTAAATTGTTCGATTTGTGCGAAAAATCTCACATTGCTGTGCGATTAGCAAATGGAAGCAACACGCATACAGTATGTGCAGATGAGGTCTTCGCCACGCTGTCACCTGTGAGCCTGAAAAAATCTCAAATGTGAGCCTTTACTCGAATATAGGCCCACAGTAAATTACTACCCACAAAACGAGAAGAGCAATGCTGTAAGTACATGAAAGCTCAAGAACTGAAAACTATAAAATGATTTATGCAATCTGTAGTTTTATAAAATGCTGCGGCATGCGATCTAGACGCCTGAAATCGAGAGGAATTGCAAAAACATGCGCTCGAGAAGAGAATGCAGACTAAAAAAAAATGTTTCTGGATTGACTGCCCTGATCATTACCAGCACCGCAACGACATTTTACTCTGTCATCTGCATCTTGTATCTGCATGAACGGAAAAAAGAATTTCCTCAAGACAGAGGGCATGCAATATGGAAAAGTAAACTTACGAATTAGTAACAGCATGGCATCATGCGAAGCCTATTGTACTGTCAATGGCGGTTTTTGGCTTCCCCATGATAGAATCGGCGTTTATTTCTGTTTCGCTGATTTCTGACGAGTGAGACTTTATTTTTCAATACTGAGAATTTGGATTTAGGCAAAAAAGAATTTCAATAGATACAAACTTTTACCATCTCATAGAGTCGAGCTCGGGCTCCCTATCTTGGAAGAAGGGCGCCCAGAACGACTGCAACACTGCGGCCTGCGCTGCAATTGCAACAAGATGAATTCCAGTGAATGACAAGCAATCTGTCTGACTACGCAGTATGTGGCATAGACATCACTGTGTACACCATGCAAATCATCCGTGCGCCGCCCGTCAAATCTATTTCGCCTTTTCTGAGGAGAAAACAAATAGATTTTAGGCGGGTGAGCGCAGAAATGGAAGCCAAATGACACACGTAGAACGAGCGAACACAGATTGGATTAGGAGAAAACCCCTGTAAAGAATCTCAATATTTAGTACTGCTAAGGTGTAATGCTCGCCAAGCATGGTAAGGGAGAATGGGTGCTAGAAGTAGACACCGACCACAGTCCCTTCGGATTTTAGTTCTTCGCGCTTAGTCATTTTGTCTTATTCATTCTCTTTTGTCTCGTAGTCATCTTCTGCTGTGCCACGTCTTGTGTCATGTTCGTTTCGCGCTGACGTAAAGACGCGTAATCGATTAGTTCAGAGAAAGACAAACAGCCACGCAAGCCACCAGCACTGGGCGGCTCGTGAACAACGGCGACATGTTTCCCATTTTGTCTCTATCAGATCATTGTTTGAATATCGCGCTCTTTGCGATGAGAAACACCTGCCTGAAAATATTTGGCTCCAGAAATTCTAAAAAATTGAGGCCTACCCATTTTTTTTAAATTTCTGAAAGAGTGAGCGTATGCATAATATTTTATCCTACTCATGAAAAAACCATAGAGTGTCTTGTTTGGGATCCCGCACTCCATAAAGCACTTGTGGTCCTTGCCCGATAGAGACCGCATCCAGTCGATATCGCCCATATCGTTTCTCTACACCATTATGAAATACTTGTAGGTAAATTCCTTCTTTCACTGAACAATATGTCAGCCACTTAGCCGCCATTTGATTAGCTCTAATGCGTGAAAATCCGCTGTCACCTGTTACACAGACAGAATTCTCTTCCATAAAATTTCTCCGTCAGGCCATAAATGTCGCTGGGACCAAGGTTGCCCCGAAAAAAAACCGGGTCGATACCCTAAAAGTGGCTCATGACTTATATGTATAATAATTATGGTATAGCTCTGATAGAGAGAGTGGCGCTTAAAAAAAACGAACTAACAGCCCTATATAATCCGATCTAAATTTTCGTATTTCCTTTTCCATCAGCTAGAATGATGGACTTTTTTCATTCGGCCCTCTCATTTCAAAAAGGTAAACTATTTACTCACACATCCGATAAGCTGTGGGAGCGCAATTTTCCAAGAATGCAATTATGGTTTGTTTTGGAATCCCTTTTCCGCTTTCTCATACCATTCAAAAAAGATCTTTTTATACTTTGGTAGTTTTCGATCACACTCAAATTCTTCTTTTAGCGGAAATGGAATGGTGTCTTTTAAATGGTCTGGATTGAGTATGGTTCTGTATATAGGAGGTGGCTTAAAAAAAACTCGTCAGATTTTCCTGCAGGAGCCCCTAGTTTTGTACGAGGTTGTATGCTCGTCATGTTTGCCCCTTTTTTGTTTTTTCGGTGATACGAAACGTTTCGGGATATTTTTGCAATGGAATAGATAGAGAGAAGTATGATGCGATGAAGCGTATCGAGTCAGCCAGAATCGAGATTCAAATACAGCTTGTGCCTTTGGCGATAACTCTCGGGCATAATTTTTGCTAGAATAAATTATTGAGGTAGCAATATAAGTCGAGTGCAGCGCCAAAGTGGCAGATCACTGTGTATCGGGTGTTGGTTTGATCAATAAGAGTAACTTGTCCAAGAAAGAATTTACTGTGTTCTTCTAATACTAAAAATAAGTTGGGCTTCCGTGTTAATGCTAGACGAACGAAAAGAGTGGCGAATTTATGGCCGGATGCATCAGTCGATGTTTAAAAATTTAGATACCAACAAATAGCTCGCATATTCGCTTCTTTCGCGGAGACCAGCTTGGTGATTTCTTTTTTCAATTGTTTCCCTGTTTTGAATAGTATCATGTCTGGCGGCGTGTCATCGTCACAGCGAAACTTCAGAATCATGTGGTAGTAATCAGTAAAAGCTGGTCCGAGCGCGCGCCACAGGTTGCATTCGGTAAGCATGTAGTTGTGAGCTTCTCTTGGGATCAATTTCTCAGATGGTATCCACTTGTCGCAATGCTTGTATTTTTGCTCTTTGCTGCATATCTGAAATAAAAGAGTTATAAAGTAACTTGAGGCTTTGAAAGAAAAAGAGATCAAGCAATTTAAACCTTTTCAGTATGAGCCTCTGTACATAGACGTGATCAGAATTTTTTTTAACAGTCCCGGCAAGTATAAATTTCATTTTCGGTTCAGCCCGCTTCTATTATCACAAGCCAAAGTTTGCACTGGTTGTCTCGTTTTGGGTAGATATGATCATTATCAGTTCTGGCTTTCTCACAATGAAAACAGAAAAAGATTCTATTGAGAAGGCCTCTCATACTTTTGATACAGTAGTAGTGCCCATCCTACCAACGGCTTACTGGACTGGTGAACTAGTTCGGCAACAGGCACCTTACCACATGGTTCAGAAACTGGGCTGATTGTGAATTTCTCAGAAGAATTGACCACGCCTTTATAGGCTTTTAGAAATGAGTCATCGTACTTCACCCGAATTATAACTCGTGACCCGGCTGGGAATTTCGCCGCAACTTTTAATTGTGACTCAGCTTTTTCGGAACGCGAGCGCGCTCCTTTTTTTAAAATTTTTTTAGGGTTACATCTTTGGGAGCTCCATTGTTCAATGACTCGATACGAACTGCGTTCAGGCCGCCCAAGACTTCCTGCAGTAACTTCGGCATTAATTTTCTACTTTAGCGCTCTTTTAAGACTCGATAAATTCCAGTCATCATTCGTTCAATTTCATTTTCCGCCAATACTGATTCGCTGGGATTCAACGGGTTTGCGGCAGTTCATTTTTGTATTGTACAATGATTGTCTTTTAGCGTTTGAAGAGATGTGACATTCGGATATTTAATGCTAGTAAAAACTCTTGTAAGTAACTAAGACATTATAGGGGCAACTTACTTATATTCCCATCAGTGACAGCATTACTGGGTGAAAATCCAACTTGATCGACGATGTCTTGAGAAGCCTTAATTACAATTTTTGCTTTTAACGATGCTACCATGCAAGCGAATTTTTGCTTTTAAAAATAGAATATTTCATTTATATACGCGCCTGTGTGAGAGAAATAAGATAAGCCAGAAGACTTGTTTTTGAGTGTGTGTTTACTTTCGATATTAGCTGAAACAAATGAAATCTATTGGTGTGCTCTTTTATTTCAGGGTTGAGTGTGCTGTAAAGTCAAGTAGGTTTAAGAATTCAGTACTTACCCACTCAGAGCATTCACGGCAACTATGATATGTACTGTTGTTGGCTGGTTGAAAGTGTCGCTTTCGATGTCTCGAACGGTGTCAATACTGACCAGTGTAATTGTAGGCCTGCTTAAAGTACGTCAGAGGAAAGTAGGGTACATGAACTATGATATGACTTACTAGTATGACCTGGTCAATATGGGGCAGAGGTAGTCACAACCGAGTATAGGTCCTGTACAAACTAGTTTGATCCCGCAAGTGCAATTAAACAACTCAATGAAGTTACTCGTTTCAAATTCGAAAAGATATCTCGAAGAGATTCGCTGCTGCAAGAAAATACTCCCACCTCCTAAAAACATCAAATTGTAATATTGGAGTCGCAAGATAACTGCGATAATTTTTCGATTTTTAATTGAAGGCCGGTGCAGTAAATATGCGGGGCACCGCATTCACAAATGGCTCTCGCAAAAGAAAAAAAAGTATAAAAAAATTGTATACACTTATTGCTGTAGAAGAAAAAGAACTGGAAAAGAATTCACGCTGCAGTACCATGAGGAAGGAAAATATAAGATTAGTGGTACTGAAAAAATCGTTGCCTCCAGGACTGGAGGAACTAGTTGCTACTGTTCATTCTTATGTTTAAAAGTAGCTCATAGACAGCTGAGGTGGAATATCTGGTTTTTACCAGGCTCGCTGCCCTGAGCGTTCATTGGGAAAAGAAGGAACAATTGTTGTATTTAATAATATCTATATGCCAATAAGCTGAGGAAATCTGGCGTTGCTATTTTTAGCAGGCGTGCGTTTTTTTAAAAATGCACTGAAATGTTGAGTTTTTAAAAAGGAGTTGCAGGAGGTAAAATAAGATGTAAAAGGAGTGCTATATTCTGTAAAATGTACATTTCAATCTTTAGCGACATAGGGAGCTGAAAAAGCACTTTATCTCCAACTAATTCGAAGGCTGACTAGTTCTCGGAAAGCATAATACTGGCTTGAATTTTTTTTAAGAGCTAATTCAAAATGTTTCTTAGCATTACCCCCACTGTGTAAAGTATGCAAAAAATTTAGCTAATAATAAAATTGTGATGCTGTACTTTAAAATGGAATTGCTTAATTGCTTAACGATCGAGAGTGTTACACATTTTCAAAATTATTGTCGTGTCAACCACAGCGACCGCGTCCCTCTCTTCGAGGCTTAAATGCGAGCGAATAACACAGCCCTGTTATACTTGGAGGCAGGGGACCGAGATAGTTTCGATAAACCCTAAAAAAAGGATAGGTGCTCATTTTATAAGGCGAGCACTGAAGTGGACCTTTATGATAGATTCAGGTTATAGCCGTTATCAGCTGACACCTATTTTCAATTTCAAACGAAGCTTCAATTTGATCTTTACATTTATTCGCTGGAGCAACTCATCCAGCCGAACACTACTGATGAAAACTATATGATACATATCACCCATTCTGAGATGCATGTTCTAAGTTTCAAAGGTAGAGATGAGTTTTTACTCTCCCAACTGGGCTTATTCAACCATGGAAAAGAGTCGTGTTTGAATTCTGAAGACCATGAGATTTATATGCTCAATTTACGAGGAGGCATACGAGAAGTGGCAACGCCTCAGTATAGCCTAACCACCTATTTGGGGCGCGTTATAATTGCTTTCATACCTGGAAATCATCACATGGCAGATTGGGTGAGATCCATGCACAATTTTAAATCATGCTTAACGCGGGAACACAATGTCAGAATCAACAGTGCCGAATAAACTCTGCGCTTAAATACGGATGGCGAGGATAACAGAATGTTTCTGTATTAATTGTATCGCGGCTTGGGTTTCGATTACAGTTGGCTTCATACAAAATATAAATACGCAAAGTTTGCGTATTACGCATCAGAATTTGCATGCGTGTACGCGTCTGTATAAGCATACGCATTCGACCTGGTGTAACAATGTACGCATACGCAAACTTGCTTGTACGCAATACATAAAATGCGTATTCGAATGTAAGTGGCTTCAACTAAGTTGGAATTTATCGCGCGATTCTTGACTTTGTGTCAGGACAACGGAGGAGTACCTACAGAATAACTCAATTTTGTACCATACTCTATTTTATTTAACATATATGTAATTGGGACTGATGAACTAGTCAATTTAGTGGTTGGAGGGAGTAGTCAAGTTACTTTAAAAAGTTTACTACAGAGCTCACTCAGAATAAGTTTGAAATTCTGAAGCAAGATGCTAAAGTTACAGCTCATTTACGTGGTCTTAATATTTCCTGACTCGTATTTTTTTTGTACATCCATATACATTGTGAAGGGGCGAAAGAATCTGTATGTATAAGATTCAGCAAAGTGACTTACTAGTTGGCATGACTGCTCAGGGTTGCTCGATTAGGATCTTCCGAAAGCGAGCCTATGCGCATTCAGGATATGAGGAATATGCTCATAGTTGTAAAACTAGTTTTTTTTTAAATGATCAGCCAGAAAGACAGCTGTTTTAATACAGCGAGTGAGTGTCTGCTGCTAAAAATTTTTTAATTTTGCTAAACTAGAAAGATGTCAAGGAAGCTCGAAGTCGTTCGCTTACTAGTTTGCTTACGAAGACTTTGGCTCCATTGCCAAAGTCCATGCTAGGCTCTTAGATTTTCAAAAGGATATATGGCAGCTTTTGCCCTGAAAATTATCCTGGTCCAGGTATTTGTGCCGACTGTGACCCATTTCGGCCAGAGCCCCTTCCAGCTAGAAAAATTCCTAGCTTGGCCAGGGTAGTTTTTGTTTCAGCCACAGTCCCCTTTTGGCCATTCCTGTTTTAGCCAGAAAGTCAATGATCTGTTGGAATCTTGACCGTTGTTAACCAAGTCATGGATGCGGATGCAGGCATGCTGAGAGTCACTGGCCCAAAATGGACACTGGCTAGGAAGGGATTCTGGCCGAAAGAATTGCTGGCCGCGACGGGTCGCTGACTGCATAGAAATGAACCCCTGAGATATAACACGTGATCGAACCTAATAGAAATCTCTCTCTTAAGACGTTTTTCAACTGATCACAAGTGGCAGCGACAAGTTCTGCATTTTTTAAAGTCTGCAATACAGTTGTGGTGGCTGATATTCCAGTTATGCACATATAGTTAGTTGCAGTATTGGACTAGATTTATCATTAGCTATAGTTGGAAAAATTCGCAATACGCAAACTTGTACGCATACATCTTAGAGTACGCAATTTGAGTAGTACGCAATTTGAGTAGTATGCAATACGCATCCGCATTAAAGAACTCTGCGTGTACGTATACGCATACGCATTAAAATCAAGTATTTTTACCAACTGTAGTTTCGATGAGACGAGAGGGGCTGTGACTAGGATATATCGCGGAGGGACGTCGCGAAAAATTTTGAAAACACCCTAGAATGTTTCTACATCATGGCGCTGGATACGTCACCAAAACCATATGGCCGACTGCGAGGACATTTTATGCGCCACAACTTCTAGCGCGGTTTTGACAGTAAACGCAGCCTTTAACAAATCCCTCCCGTAAGCCATGATTATGCTTGTGATTGCGCAGACTGATAAGATTTCTAGTGTAACTCCTGGCAAACCAGCCTCTTTTTTTGCTTGCCCCACTGTGGACTTTAAGGTCTCGCTTTTTCTGGATAGGAACAGGTGGCCTGAGGTGGAGGGGTATTGTGGAGTGGTAATACGAACCAGTGGGCAGTGATAATAAAACGATGAAAAACTAAATTTTATTTGCAGGATGTGTTAGAGGCAAACATGAGCGATCAACGATTTCAGTGGAAAGTAAAAGAAAGCTCGAGTGGGGTTACGTTTTTGGAAAAGCTGAAGAAGAAATTCGAGCGATTGCACTTAGCCGAAATTGAAAACGAGGTGCGGACGTCTTGTCAGCCAAATGAAGTCGGAGCGAAAGCATTGAAAGAAATGCGTTGCTCGCTCAAACGAATATTCAATGAGCACAGAATTCCTGGCGAACTGTTTATAACAGGATGCCAAGCGTACTTCTGTCCACACAATTCGAGCGACGTCGATTTCGCCCATGTTTACACTGACGAAACCCCTAAGAAACCTCTGAAGGGTGTTTTGTGAGTTCTAGAATCTTTTACACTCGAATCTGGTTGGGCAAAACATAAATATGTTTGGGAAAGAGCGAAAGTAATTGAAGCATTGGAGTTAGCGCTAAGTCCAGTGGAGAATAAACCATCGGACATTTGCAAAGTGGAGACCAATTCGCAATATTTGCATTTAACTCAAGCGTTGGGCAATGGCAAACAATGTCAAATCGATATTTTCGGGAATAGAGTCGACGCGATTTACCAGACGGTACTTCTTCGAACTGTTCGAATTTGAATTGGTGAGCCGTTCCAGCTGGCAGCGACAGCTTTGGAATTAATTCTGAAGGTATGCTGTTAGTCGATTTGTACAATGTATGCGGCAAATATGGCACGCTCTGCTAGGTTAGAGGGAGGAGAAAGGTATAGATCAGATCTGATCGCGTGTGACACAGGTGAGGTTTGGGTCGAGTCGAGTGAGTGAGTTGTACGACTGTTTCCATACAATGCTCGAATATGGACAAGGGGGGGAGTAGCCCTCTGTTGGGCAGGCCAGGACATCAAACCCTTTCTTTAACCCCCCCCTCTTCCACTCCTCCTCAGGTCCAGCCCTAACTTGCGCCAAGTTGCGCTAACTTGTTGATTTACGTCATTGTTTTCTAGAAGTTGGATTTTTACGGAAATCCGAAGGGGTACTTTTCGTCGTGTGCCTTGCTGACTATGCTCGTTTGGTTTCTGCAGAATCGGCCTGGTAGACCAATTTTGAGTTTGGTCAAGCCGGAGACTGTAAGTGTCAAGTATTAAAATTTGTCACGTTTAATTAAGCTTTTTGTAGTTCTGTGAACCACGCTCCGTTTTCGAAGAAGACTTGTCTCGGACGCGTGCCGAACGCGCCAGGGTCCGGAGTCAGCGAGGGTGGTAATACCAGCGCGCTAAGGCCAAAGGCTTAGCTGCTTGTGTAATTACTTTCAACGGCTGCCAGTACCGCTGGTGCAAGTGCGGCCACAGTTCCATCAGCCACGGATTTGCTGTGCGAGTTTTTTAGAAACATTTAGTAACGACTACCACTTCATTTAGCGACATATCGACATGACTAGAAAGCTGAACGCCATTGTTACTCGAAGATGAGATTGATTGGGGCGACTTTGTATCAAAGTTTTTCAAAGCGAAAATCTTCAATCCGTTATCACAAATATGTTTCGAATTATCGGGAAAGGCGGACGAAAGATACTAGACAGATCCGTCTTACAACGGAGTAAGCTCTTTTAAAGAATGCATGTTGCTGTGAATTCACTAGTCCATTTGAGATTTTTTTCTAACATGTCAGGCGTTCGGAGAAGTTTTGAAAAATATTAATGCCAGCAATTTCCACCTTTCCTTGAATCTGCATCTGCGACCATCGAAATCGAATAGACTTAAACGTCCACGTAAGCTGCGAGTTCAAAGATTAGGGCCTAGAACGACGCCGACAGACAATTGCACCCCGCATCGTTATTTGAACCATTCATCTTGACTCTTACGCATGAAGTTGGAGGAAACGTACACCGACTTGGGTGGCGTAAGTATTTCGAACAGTGCAAATCATTCGTAGAAACATTTTTAGCCCCCCTCCCCTTTTACAACGTTGTGTTGTAGGGTCGCTGGAGGTACAGCATTCAGTTCGAAAGGTTGGTTGGCCATGCCAAAGAAGCCAGCAAAACCAAAGCGAAACAAGCTGCGGCTTTTGGTCTATTACGTGCTATTGTGGATGCTGGTCGATACAGGGAATTCGGAATGGGCGTTTTGGCTGCTGATGCAGCAGCAACATCGCCAATAAAAAGTTCTCGAACATCGACAGTTAGTATGCCTGAAGCGACGAGTCCGGTTTTTCAAGGACAAAGTTGAATGCGGGTTAGGAATGACAATATTCTCGACAAAAAATGTAAAAGGATGTATAAAAGTGATAAAATTAATGACTACATTCTTGCTAAAATATGTGTAAACGACTGTAAAATTGAAAAAATTTTCGAGAAGGGTATGTGAGTGTTGTACTGTCGAATGTTAAAGGACATGCGTCAGGGAATTTCTGGTGCCAGAAATTACCTCAGGTAGGGTCGTTTTTAGCCACTTATCACAAATGGCGTAAGATTCAAACGGTGAACAGAGAAGGTGCGGGCTGGGGTTACTGTAAGCGCTCACCTGAACAATACCAAAAGTAAGAAAGCAGTCTCACACGAGGCAAATGCCAGTTTCTTTTATATTAATGTGGTTTTTTTTATTTTTCGTTAATTTATTGTTGAGATTTATCTGGTTTCGAACTGTATGCACGAATACGGACTGCACGTCTTCATGTCTACGTGCCAAGGAGCCAAGCGCGAAAACTAGACTGGTGATTTTTGAAATTATTAGAGGAAAAAGATACAGTAGATGAAATTTATCGGTAATCAAGGTATAGGAATTCATGCTTGTTGAACAAACTGAGAATTAATCCGAAAGTCAAAAAGAACTGAGCGTGGTATGATTCGAAACCTCGTGCACCGCAGCCCGCTTGCAGAAATTGAGCGTCAAAAGTCCTCTGCGCCGCAAAGCTTTTGAATCGCTGGCAGAAGTCAGAAAATAAGCGGTTTTTGACCCCTTTCAGACCTTTCCTGTCTAATCGAAAGGGAATTTCTCAGAGTGGAAATGGTGGATAGATTTGAAATGCAATCTTTCTTTTGGAGACAGCAAGGATGAATTGACTCAAATGACAGAATTGTCCAGCCTTAGCTGCGCTATATGTAGTTTGTACATGATGGACCATCTTGCGCCAAACAGTGTGGATGGGCGTAGAGTGACCAAGAGACCATATCCTAAATCCGAGTGGACAATGGTCAATGTCAAATTTTGTTGCCTCAGACAGGCTTCCTGTTCTGTTCCAAACTATTCGTAGCAAGTTTCACGCCTTTCCGCTAAACTTTGATGCATGCTTGACTCTAAGAATGAAAATTCTTGCAGGGGTTTTCTCATAACATAATCGGTGTGCGTTTTGTTCCATCGAAAGCCACTTTCTCTTGGTTTCTGTTTCATCGCTCTTTGCTCTGGAATTTATTTGTTTTTCTTCGGGGAGGTGAGCGCTGACTTGGGTTTGAAGAATGCCCGAGCAGTGCGGTCAAGATTTACATAGTGTTCCCAGCATACAGCAGATACGTGTATGTATAACTAGTATGTGGAGAATAGCAGGTACAAGATGCGGGTATGAAACCACTGTTCTAGCAACAATTTCCAGGGTCACGGGTGGTGCAGCGGGCCGTTCAATTCAACAGTCTATCTAATTGGCTACCGAGAATTCGAATCTACCAGCGAAGGTAATTTTTGGCTTCGAATACATACAGGCAAAACTACATTTTCTTTTCAAAACCAGTTACTTCCCAACATCTACTGATGCTGGGTGCTTGGCACAGACCCACAGACTTCAACAAATGAACGCCGATTCTGTTATGAGAAAACCCCCCAGTAACATGCGAGAGCACATACAATTGACTTCACATTCCACTGTTTTTTTTGCATGCATTTTAGAGCACCTCGACCACTGGTCATCCGTTGGGGTTGCAGAAGCAGGGGATGACAGAGTACCACTGACAGCAAGAGCCAGATTTTTGTGAAGCTCTATTACCCTCCCATAAGGTCATCTGGTCACTACAAGGGTTGCTAAACGTCAATCGATAATTTACCTGATGGAAATTGCCACGATGATCACCATTATCTCTGAGGGAGCACTTTGCTTCTGCATGTGAAAATAAACGCTATCATAGCGAGAAGAAAAAGTGCCCCTGGGTCTTACACATTCTGGGTTCGATTCTCTTCTCGAGAAAATTTTTTACACTTTTTTGAGGGAGCTGCAAGATTTCATACTGTACCGCACTGTATTTTATACCTTTACAATGGCATGCCTGCTGCAAGCTCAACGTTTCGCTTAGCATGCAGCTTGAACTTTCGGCCTACCGCTTATTTTAGACGAGGTGCAAGATTTGGGCAGGCATTCATAAGGCAGGCATCAAATCACGCCCCGCTGCGCCGTATTGATTGCGGACACGCAGAGGCAGAGAACAGTAGGCTTCAGCCGTGAAAACAATGGGCAGGTACACTAACTTATCAACGTTGACGGCCACAAAACTTGTTCAAACAGTTCGACGCATGTCCTTTAAATGAGTTGCTGACGCAGTTCGAGTTTTTGTAGTATCTGAGTATTGACGTGTTTAAAGGATGTATCTTATGCGGGGGCCTGGGTTGCACTATGCATTTAAACTCCTGCTGAGCCGTCAGGGCTGATGGGTTCAGGCTGCAGCATCCTCTTTCCTGAGGGTGGCAGCCTGTTCCATTCTGCGGGGCCTCTCTGGAACAAAGAAAAATTGCAATCAGCTAATTATTGTCTACTGCTCGATGTTATAGGTTGTTCGCTATGGTGAAAGTGAACTTGCGACGATGGATGAGCATGTCAAGAAATGTGCGGACAGATCGTATGGCTTCAGTGGAATCAGGAAGAGACGGGAATGACATCAATCAGGACCCCGATTTAGCAGTGGAAACCCGACCAAGCGTCGATCGAGCTGATTCTGGTCGAGCTGACGCTGGAGCGGGCATTGGTGCGCTGAGGCTGAAGGCTGAGCCACTCGCGTTATCTCCCGAAACATCAGGCGCTGGCGTGGCTAGCCAGAACTCGGACATATGAGTCGACAGCGTGGATGATTTTTCCAAAGCTGATTTTAGTGACGTCAGTTGTGCGAACACAGACGATTCGAGTAACGATAAAGATCATTCGATTGGTCGGCGAGTGCGCGCAGACAACATTTTTTAAACAAAACAGGCGATGTAGCACTGCTTCTACCTGGGTCTAATGTTCCAGTACTCGTAAGCAAAACCAACTTTTCTCTAGCCCTATTACTGCAGAGGGTATGAGCAGCACGGTTTGTACCAAACACCTTACTGCGCCCTGCCTCACGCGCACTTTATTGCTGCGCTCTTAGAGAAGGTGCAGGAAATCATGTCATGAATGAGCGGTCTAGAATAAGCGCAGTTATTGGCCTGTCCAAGGGTATGGCTTTTCTCTTTGTTAGAAAAAAGGCGAAGTCTGGATCTCGCGAGACGACATGCCGGCGGAGGTACCATTTGCGGCTGAATACAAATGCTCATTAGGCAGCAATGACGAGATTACCTGACGAGTAGGTAAACCGTGCGGTGCGACCGTATTAACGTATTGACCACCGCCCATACCGGCATTTCGTTGAATGCTATTATCTACGCAGGTAAGAATGGACAAACGGTGGCTCAAGAATCTGCTCCTGCTTCAACTGCTTTGTCTGGCGGCGATTCGAGCGCGGACAAAGTAGAATTGGGTGCCACGGCACAAGTCGTTTTGGCGTTAGTCGAACCTTTTGAAGGTTCTGCCCGTTCCTTGGTTTCGGACAGGGAATTTACGTCGATGGCATTAGCCTTGGAACTTGAAAAGTGCGGATTAAAAATAATTGGCACGTTAAAAGCGATCGCCCGTGGATTTCCAGCGCCACTTAAAGCTCTCAACTTTTAATAGTATTACGGTGAGAATCCGTCAGCAAGAGAAGCGTGTGCCCTGGCGAGTGGTTAGCCGTGGCTATTTCTAGCCGCTCGAGACAACCCAAGGAACGAGTCGAATGCGCAAAGACTGAAACGTCTGCACCGGAATGGTCACTTGGTGACGCGGCCACCTCTCGCGACCATCCGGCTTGTGCTTAGCGATCAAAGGAGGCAAGTCAATCGGGTTACGAACGTCGTTAACCGTGTTGCGAGCGATATTCCTACGAGAATTGGGGGCGTTGGTATATCCAAGAAACAGGGAAATGCAAAAGGCAACGACGCCGGCTAGGTCACCAAGATTAACAGAAGCCATACAGCTTCTTTCCCCGCTGGCGGGTTGACATTGTGCAAGAACGTTGCGATACAGGAAAAAGAAAGCAACCTGTCTACGTGGTTTAGAGCCTGCATCATCGAGCAGCCGTGTCCAGTGAGAAGGAGGGACGACTGGTTAGGTCGGGCCAACAGTCCCCGATTATTTTTCAAGCTATGTTAAAGCATTCTAAGAAAAACGCGTTGAGCGAATAAACTTGTGGGTGAAAATTGTGCAATTGTTAATCAGACTGATGCGATTTTTTAAGAAAACAGCTTTCGTAGTTTTGTCATCCATTAGCCTTCGGCTAGAAAATTTTAATCACTCGCTCCGTTTGTACATAGGCCCATAAGTAAAGATTGAGACGTCTTTATAGCGACATTTTCAAAGAAACAAGAAGACTAATAAATTACTCAAAAAAGACAATATTTTTTATTTTCGACGTTTCGTCTCAACTTAAGACTCCATGAGGAGCTAATAAACACATCGTAAGGCAAGCAACGCATCAATGAGCTAGAAACCTATGGTAGCGCACACGATGTTGATTCCCAGGTATCGACAACCTATTGCGGAAGCGTTAATGTTTCAAAGTCCTTCTGCTGATTTACAGTAGGACGGTTGGTCACAATATGAATAGTGTCTTTGATCTCCAGAAATTTGTTGGGATTTGAAAATCGATGATGCAAAAATCATCACAGCCAGCGTCATGTCCCGCTTAGAGCATGTGATCCAAGATAGCCCGATCCGCTGTGGCTCAAAAACGTTACCCTAATCGAAAAAGATTTCTTGTGTGCTTGCCAATTCTCACGCTTGAAGATGTACTTGCACGCGGAGTAACCGTTGAAAAGGTAACAATACCTACCGAATCAGCACGGCTGGGAAAATATTTTTCCGCGGCAAAACTTTTCAGATCCGCCACGTTCTCATTTTACACGCCCAAGAAATATTTTTTGAGGAACGCGAAACGAGCGCCGTTCTTGATATAAGCAGTCAAAACCTGAGCATCAAAAGCCGATGTGCGCACACCGAATGACGCGAAAATCTCAAACTTTTTGATTAAAATCTTCAGAATTTCTATAAAAGGTGTGATAGCGGTGCAATGAAAAGTATTTTGTGTCGAGCAGAAATTTAGCGGCTATAAGAACGAGTCTTCCGTGAATTATTGGTGATCTCATTCCTGGAGAATTGAACGAATCTAATTAAATCGCCCGGCCATCAGTGTCATTGGCGGACTGTTCCAATTGGGATCCAGTTGCGGATGATTGAACGCGATATCTGTTGCTAAAGACAGGAAAAACGGCGTTGTTGGCATGTGTAAGTATGGTTTTTGTATGTAATATCGGCCTGATTCAGGCTCTGGAAACTAACGGTAAATTTTTGGCCGCCAAGTTCATAACAGTCGAATGGTTCACACTGTACTGTAAAAATAATTAGGAAAATGCAAGAAGCTGAATTATGCGAATTAGCAAATACGGCCATATTACGACAAGTCTGCAGCTTGCCCACTCCTTTAAGGTATTGGTGGCACCGGAATATGGATCATGGAATCCCATGTTATCTAAACGCAATCCGAAAAGACTCTATTCGGGCCATGCAGGAGGTATGTCAGATGGCTTACTTATCTCGCTGCTAAATAGGATACAATAGACAAGGGCTCCAATCTATGCGAAACAGTCTTTGCTATATGAGAGACAAATAATGATCTCCATCCGTCCTGGTTCTTGTATTTTGCAGTATACTTTAGGTGTATTGGGAATAACTATTCAAATAATTAATTTCTTGTTTCAGGCCTCCCTCAAATCCTCGAGTGAAGCATATTATTGGGGGGTGCATCAGACCCGGCGAGAACCTTGTTTTTAGTGATTTTAAGAGTGATGATGGAGAGATTTGTACACGTGGCATCTTAGGGCTCGGTTTAGTGTGATGTCTCACAACATATCTTGACGAGTACATCGCATCCCACATTCATTCCTGGAAGAAAACAGCCACATCATGCCTGCTAAAATCGGCAGATTTTCCAATACTTCTGACCACCACCGGCATGGTCCGCTTCCCTGTTCGTGAGTGTACACTCGCATTAGATAGTGGGTGGTCTTTGAATGTGTTTCTGCCAAGAAGACCACGATGGTCGATTTCGTTGTTGTTGGAACATAGTCGTCGTGATCGGAAATGACCGCTTTTGCTGATGCCGCTGCCTTGTACGTATCCTCGAGAGTCTAAAAACCACAGAATCAGGTTACAATCGAACCTAATCACTAGGAAAAGACTGCTGTGCCCGTTTGATTTCCCGTTCTTAGGTACGGTATTTCTTCAAATTTGTTTCCACTTTTAACTTAGGATTAGACAACGATACGATATTAGACAGAAAAAATGCGTTGCATTTTTTAAGACTTATTCCAGAATCACTGTGTGTATTTCAAAAATATTACCTTTCGAGCTGGGAAAGCGTGTTTCGGAAGTCTATCGCATTTCGAAAATTCCGACAGAAAAAAGCGGCCGCGAATCAGTGAAGGTGTCTTCAATAGATGGCCCTCAATGTCCAAAATTTTGCACGACTGCGTGAATGGGGTTACGTTAGAAGCGCAAAGATATAGGGCGCTCTGGTTTTGATAGGCCGCAAACGACGCACTCGAGAACCATGGCGGCATTGAAGGCTTCAAAAATGCTTATTAGTCAACAATCCCAGAATGATACGATTGCGCATTCATCCATGACAGCTTTAACACAACGAGATAAGAGGAAAGTAGCGTAAAAAATCTTTTTTTTGAAAGTTTGTCGCGCTGTGTGCGCACATTGGCTTTTGATGCTCAGGTTTTGACTGCTTATATGAAAAACGGCGCTCGCTTGGCGTTCCCCAGAAAATATTTCTCAGGCGTGTAGTATGAGAACGGAGCGGATTTGAAACGTTTCGCCGCGCCAAATTATTTTTCCAGCCCTGCTTATTCGATAGGTATTGTCACCTTGTCAACGGTTACCCCCTGTGCGAGTACATCTTGAAGTTTCGGATCGTCTTTTCAAGAAACGTTGCATAACAGCAACGACAAGTGTAATGAATTGGTAGAAGATGCATTACAACAACGAATGGACGATGTGGTAGGCGAGTAAACATGGCAGGCGATCTTCAATCTGAAAACGTCAACCAATTTTTTCGCATTTGGTGAAGATGAAGCGGAAATCAATCCGTGAAAATGCTTGATGGAGAAGTCGGTACAAACGTCGGCGATGATGAAACTGTGGTGGCCAATAAAGGGGATCTTGATAAAGCGTGTTCCACGTGGGCTCAAGTCTTGATTCTTAGCTGCTGGGACTTGATAGTGACTAGACAGAAAGCGTCGCACGACGTTGTCCACAAGCCAGCGTGGATATCAATTCTTGGCCTTGATACCCTTGATCTTGTCAAACTCGTTATGCAAGTTTTGCCGCGAAAAAATATTTTCCCAGCCGTGCTGATTTGGTGGGTATTGTTACCTTTTTAACGGTTACTCCGCGTGCAAGTACATCTTTAAGCGTGAGAATTGGCGAGCACACAAGCACTTTTTTCCGATTAGGGAAACGTTTTTGAGCCACAGCGGATCGGGCTATCTTGGATCACATGCTCTAAGCGGGACATGACGCTGGCTGTGATGATTTCCGCATCATCGATCTTCTAATCCCGACAAACTTCCGAAGATCAAAGACACTATTCATATTGTGACCAACCGTCCTACTGTAAATCAGCAGAAGGACTTTGAAACATTAAAGCTTCCGCAATAGGTTGTCGATACCTGAGAATCAACATCGTGTGCGCTACCATAGGTTTCTAGCTCATTGATGCGTTGCTTGCCTCACGATGTGTTTATCAGCTCCTCATGGAGTCTTAAGTTGGGACGAAACGTCGAAAATAAAAAATATTGTCTTTTTTGAGTAATTTATTAGTCTTCTTGTTTCTTTGGAAATGTCGCTATAAAGACGTCCCAATCTTTACTTATGGGCCTATGTACAAACGGAGCGAGTGATCAAAATTTTCTAGCCGGAGGCTAATGGATGACAAAACTACGAAAGCTGTTTTCTTAAAAAATCGCATCAGTCTGATTAACAATTGCACAATTTTCACCCACAAGTTTATTTGCTCAACGCGTTTTTCTCAGAATGCTTCAACATAGCTTAAAAAATGATCAGGGACTGTTGGCCCGACCTTTTTTTTTATTTTCCCACCATTTTTTGACTTCGCTGTGTTTTTTTATCTCCTCCTCGATCCATGGCAAGTATTGTGCGACATCAGTGAAAATGCCAGGAACTTTTCCCCCGCAATATCCACTCGTTGAACTAACGACAGCAAACACTTTTGGAGTCGTATCGTCGGGTGTGTTGCACCAGATGGGTCCTCCAGAATCTCCCTTCAATAAATGCTGCTGGTCACAAGCTCGTATAAGAATGATTTCCAGAAGAAATAAAAGACTTCAAATCATATCTCTTGAAGTGACTGGCTATTAAAAAGCTTATCACATCACGAAGAGAGTGTGGGAAATCTAAGTAACCAATAAGATGAGAACAGAAAGATGCTAACTTTGCATGCAGAAGCAGCCTGTTCTTTTGCCTCTGCGCAAAAGAATGGTTCTAATGCATCAGTGGGTATTCCATACGCTCGAGCACAGGAAGCTTTATCCTTCATGAAAGTGACGTCCAATCCACGGAGAACCAGAGATGCTTCCTCTAAAAAACAAAGAGCTAAATTTCTTTCTGCTTTGTAAAGAGGTACTCCCTTTGAAACTGGAAACTAAGAGCAAGCATGTAGTTTTTTCCAGTTTCATGGAGGCCTCGACTCACTCTGCTCATTTCTTGTTTTAAATTTGTGCTCTCCCCATCCAGCTAGATGGCAGGAGAGGTGTTTTGCGTCCAGAGGGGTTTCTTTCAAACTTGGAAGATTCAGCGGCTGAATGGCATCAGTGAATTTGACAACGTCCCTCAGAAATATCAATGCAACATCATCTGTGAAAAAGAGCCGCGTATAATTGGTGTTAGTGCAGTGTTTCGATATGTCTGAACCCCAGCATGGATGTGGGTCAAGAATTCTGACGCCAAATTTTTGCTCCAATTTTTCCTGCTTAATAAGATCATGATTTCCAAGGATGACAGTATAATTCTCCAGTCTCTGCTTTATCCATGGGCAGCTAAAAATCAAAAATTGGATAGGTTATCACAATGCCGAATTTTTGAGACATCAGCGTACTCAGGCTTATCGCATTTCTTCTGAGTGAGACAGTGAGCCGCTGTTAGTATGACATCAGATGCTTGTACGCCTTCGCTTACTCGAATCAGCGCACCACCACAAAGCTTGTAGCCGGACATCAATGTAGCGAGCCAAGGATATTGATTCGGTTTTGCTTCCACACCACCAACTTGAAAAAAAAAAGCATTGTTGCATATAACTTATTATTAAATTCACTTACAAACATGGTAGGATCTCTTCGCATGAGTATAGCCCTCTAAGCAGAGCGAAAAGAAGAGGTATACTAAAATTTTCATATCTGTTAGCCTTGTGCAAAGATGTTGAGCTAGAGTTTACTGCTACTACACAGTCTCAAATAACCTTGAGACACACTTATAAAAATATTTATTCTATCATTAATGCTCTCTTCATTATGTAGAAGAGTCAGCGTGGGTGGAAAAACGAAAAGCTTTTATTTCGAAATGTTTTTCCACCTTGAACTTGAAATTTTGCGTCTTGCGCCACAATGACCATGTTAGTGTGGTGGAATAGTTTTTTTTTCAATCACGTAGTCAGGAAAAAGAGCGACTGACGGCTTTCAAAAAGCAGTGGTCAACCAAGATTTCCTCTCGATTTAATCACATGCGTAAAAACGAGCCCTATAGCAGGCTAGTCTACGTAGTTGTGAAGGGACCACCAAAGGATAAGCTGGAGAGATCCTGCCCGCATTTCCTATTTTTCGTATATCTCAGGAAGACGTTCTTGGAATGCCTAATTTTCTTAGAATGGTCTTTGCAAGACTTTCTTAGAAGTTGGCGAGATTTTAAAAAAGCTTGATAGAAAAATGATAATCTGCCAAAAGAGCAGGATATCTTAGAAAGATATCAGCAACTTTGCCTGCTCTTTCTTATTACTTTTAAGAGCGGCATTAAAAATGTATTGCGTTTCCCTCTGTCTCTCCGCTCTACTATATAAAGACACAGCAATAAAACATCAGGAAAAACCCCTAGCCGGCCGCCTATTGTCTTGGCGCGGGCTAATAAAATAGGCAAAAAAATTAATAAATTAATAAGGCGGGAGGCGTGAGCCCCCCCACGCCAGGCCAGCTAATAACAGCTGCTAGTTCGATTAAAATTAAAAATTTTGAAAAACTAGCTGACCGGGTTCTCGCGCGCCCGTCTCCTAGCAACCAGATATGGCTACTGAGGACTTTTCTTGGTTTGAAATTAAAATCTTCAACAAAATCAGCTATTTTGGGTGACGGGTGAGAAATACTGTCTGATAGAAGCGAGAAGCTATGTCTAGTTACAGTATTTCAGATCTGTAGGGATAGATTTTTTCTTATAGATTTACTAGATGTGAGGCTGACACTTGAAGTTTACCTACTCGAAAAAACTTGATGGGAAAAAGTTTCCCCTTCTCTTTTTCATCGCACGTGTAATATTGGCTAATACATCAACGAGACGAGGTGCAAATACAATGGCACAATTTCCCTCAGCGGCACCCGCAACACTGGCCTAGCAACACATTATTTGCTCCAAGTACCCGTGCGTGGAAGAATCGTCCACGATCCAACACGTTTTGATGGAAGATGTCAGTCATACCGTTTTTACTGCCAGCTCCTCGAGTACAGTCAAGAGCGTAAATGAATCGAATAGCGGCATATTTTTTCTCAAGGATATCCTAATGTTTTCCCTATTTTTCGCTTTAGTGATTGTGGTGTTTATTGCTCTGGTTGGTTTCTTTTTTCGTGGAAAGATGACCTCGATGCTCCCTACATTGGTAAAGCCGATAGCAGTTTGAGAAAGCTGTCTAATCGAATGCGTGCGTTTGCCTAAATTTCCATATGATCGGTGGTGCGTTGAATACGTCTGTTTCCTATCCTGTAACGAGTGTCCTATCACATTCTATCCTCTTCTCGAGTTCTATTAGACCAAGTTTAGAGGTCCCCTCCATTGTAAGGATCAGTTATTCGGGCAATAAACACTGATTAATTGTATTTTAATGATACCAACATATGTAAGATCAATATGGAAAAAAAAGCAAACACAAGTATCACCTGTATTATTATTCCTGATTTTCGATCCTTCAAATTCTCGGTCGTTGGAAAATCGTGCGACAACACTGGCACATTCTGCACACGGCGACCGCAGAAAATCTTTGAACCCGAATCCATCCATAATGAATGGGTTTTAGCTGAAACCATTAAAAAATCCAGCAATCCTTATCTCGAGACATGAAGACCAAATTATTCGATTTGAGCTCGCCTTTCTCGATTTGGAGGTGCCTTTGAAACTGCCAGTTCGAATCAAAAACAGCGTTACAACTCGAACAAACAAAACTGAAATTGAACACAAACTTTTAAAACAGCAGTTTCGGCTCCCAGCAAAAACACGAATCCTAACTATTTTCAGGTTTACAGTACCCGAACCCCAGTTTTACCCAACTTCTGTGCGCTTACCATTTGGACACACGTTCGACGTCCCTTATGTAGAAGAAATGATCGGCGTGCTGCATCACGTGAAAAGTACCCTCGCTGTCAAAATTATTGTCAGTAGTTGGCTGTAGTGCGGAGCGTCGAATTACTTTTATTTTGACGTTACCACTGTCGGCAGGTGTGGACGCCGTATTCGGAACGTCAGCATCTTCGTGGAACGTCTAGACTTGGATTCTTATTTGGAAGCACTTCCCGACCCATTCCAAATCGAGCAGGCGAAGGCCCAGGAAATTTTTAGCGGACTTTTTAAGTTGTTGGTATTCGCTGGTATTCGCGACAAGATTCGCGACAAGATTCGACAAGATTCGCGACAAGATTTGCTGGTATTCGCGACAAGAAATTCTTGGTGGGCTTAAAAAAGCTCCCTCGCTTCTTTTTTCATAGTTTATGAAATTCTTTGTCGTGTGAACTGCCAAACAGCGGAATAGGCAGAGAGCCAACGTATTTTCCTTAGGTCGAGTGTTAGGCTTATCGTGTAATAGTGAATTAATGAATTTATAGTAGTTAACCAAAAATGGTGGAAAAATCTTTTGTTGTCAAATTGGAATTTCGATCGAAACATCATCGACGTGAATGGCGTGAATGCAACAGCTCACGTCTGATAGAAACTTCCACTGAAATGTAAAAAGGAATTGGGTTTTAAGAATTTTTTCTTCCCAGTTTTTTATACCTCGCTGTCTTCTCTCAGTGATGAGCACAATTCAATTAGATCTTCTTCGTTTAATTGTTCCAAGACATTGTCGAGCGATTGCTGATCCACGATTACAGGGGGTCGTTCTTTATCGAAATAGGTGAATGAGTTATGATTGGCTACAAAGCAGCAGACCGTTTCGAAGTTTTCATTTTCCTGCTCCCCTCGGGTTTCTCTTACGGCAACATGGATGAAAAGGGAAAGTTCAGCCGGAATATGTGCTCTTGATCCAAGAAAATCTATAAGGAAAATTAGTTGCTATGCGAAGATGAGATTCATTTTTCTCTTTTATTCTATTTTATTTATTTTTTGCGAATGTGGGACTCACCATCCAGATCCAGTGTCGCAAATGTTCCAAAATGAGCGGGCTGAATAGAGGAGTGCGAATCGTGTAGACGTCCAGCACGGGTTCTTTGTTAGTATGCGTTAGAACCAGCCGCCAATGATTTGATAGGCATTCGTAGATACTCGCATCAAAGTCATTGTTGTCAGGATCTAGGTCAAGCTCGTCCGCATCCGGGCATTGAATCGGGTCTTCTTAGGGCAAGTCAAGGCTATGAGCTAACGCCCAAGTAGAATGAAAACAGTCGTATAAGCGTACCCCTTCGCACTTGAACTTATTGTGGTGTCAATTGTTGAGCATAGGCAGTGTAAAGTGTTAGGTACACAACGCGTACGCAGTAAAGTGTCAAGTAAAAAGTGCGAGTGCAGTGTTGAGTGTGAAGTAAAAAGCGTATGTGCAGTGTAAAGTGTAGAGTGAAAAGCGCGCAAGCAGTGCGCAGTGTGAAGGTTGTGTAAGGGGCTGTTTTGCAGTAGACCGTTCAAGTGAGTGTAAAAGGACTGAAGGTGTCTTTTCAGGTTGCTGGACTGACTGTGAGTCCTTTTGTGAGACTGCTGCTGACAGTGGGGTCGATCAGAGTAAGGAGTATGAAGTGAGTGTGAAAGGGTGGATGAAAAGACTGAGTGGGTTACTTTGCATTCCCTGAGCTGTTGCCGAGCTGAGTGACAGATGAGTATTGTATATGGTCACTGTGTTGATGTGCATTACAGTAGGATATATTTTCTTGATGAGTAGTACATCACACTCGGATATATTTTGTTGATGTGCAGGTACATTACAGTGGGTGTCGCCGATGTGCGCAGTGGAACGTAACGAATTAAGTCGGCGACAAGAGAGCAGACCTGACTGCCACCTCTGGGATTTTTTACTCCCAGTATCAAAAACCCCAGAAACAGAGCACGCGCCGCCTCGCTTGGGACTCCCAAAGATGTGGTATGGCGGGGGGGTGAGGCCTGGGAGGGCTCCTCTTCTTTCCATTCCTAGTCTCATCAGTGCACAGCATATCACAAAAAAAAAACCGGGTTCCCGACAAAAAGAACCAAAGCGACACCTTCAAACCTACAAATCTGTACCTGACCTAGATCAAGGTACAGATTTGTAGGTTCGAAGGTGTCCTTTGGTTCTTTGTCCTGGAACCGGTTTTTTTTCTGTGATATGCTGTGCACTGATAAGACTAGGGAGGGGTGGAAAGCTGCAGGTGAGCCGGGGCATCTTTGGGAGGCCCAAGTGAACGGCAGTTCTTTGTTTCTGGGTTTTTGATTGGAGTAAATTGTGGTGTGATACGGCGGTCAGGTTTGCTCTCTTGTCGCCGACTTAATTCGTTACGCTCTACTGCGCGCGTGGGCAACACCCGCTGTGAGTGTACCTGCACATCAACAAAATATATC
>JASANH010000541.1:0-26336 GCA_030248295.1 Mesodorylaimus sp. YZB2_4 | reverse complement strand
GCTTGATCGCTGATGAGGCGGAATTTCAGTTTCTAGACATCTATTATTTCCTATCTTATAGTGCACTGAACCAATCAGAATTGCAAATTAGAAAATTATGTCAAGTAGCTTAAATCATGATGCGTTTGATTTCCATAGGGCTTGATCGCTCATGGGACGACAGTAACTGTCGATAGACTTCCCTGTTCTCCTTTATTTTTTATACTGGCACTCAACAAAAATCTTCTTATCACATGGTTACGTCGAGTAGTCTGAATCATGATCCCATTGACTTATCTGGGGCTTGATCGCTGATGAGGCGGAATTTCAGTTTCTAGACATTTATTATTTCCTATCTTATAGTGCACAGAACCGATCGAATTTGCAAATTAGAAAATTATGTCAAGTAGCTTAAATCATGATGCGTTTGATTTCCATAGGGCTTGATCGCTCATGGGACGACAGTAACTGTCGATTGACTTCCCTGTTTTCTTCATTATTATACTGAAACTTAACAAAAATATTCTTATCGCATGGGCACGTCGAGTTGTCTGAATCATAATTCTATTGACTTATTCAATTGACTGTTGACTTATCCTATTAGCTTAAATCATGATGCGTTTGATTCCCATATGGCTTGATCGCTCATGGGACGACAGTAACTGTCGATTGACTTCCCTGTTTTCCTTTATTATTATACTGGCACTCAACAAAAATATTCTTATCACATGGTCACGTCGAGTAGTCTAAATCATGATCCTATTGACTTTTTCGGGGCTTGATCGCTGATAAAGCGAAATTTCAGTTTCTAGACTTCTATCATTTGCTATCTTATAGTACACGAAACCCATGAAACTTAAGAATTAGGAAATTATGTCAAGTAGCTTGAATCATGATGCCTTTGATTTCCATAGGGCTTGATCGCTTATGGGACGACAGTAACTGTCGATTGACTTCCCTGTTTTCCTTTATTGTTGTACTGGCACTCAACAAAAATATCCTTATCACATGGTCACGTCGAGTAGTCTGAATCATGATCCTATTGACTTATTTGGGGCTTGATCGCTAATGGGGCGGAATTTTAGTTTCTAGACTTCCATCATTTGCTATCTTATAGTACAAGAAACCCATAAAACTTGAGAATTAGAAATTTATGTCAAGTAGCTTGAATTATGATGCCTTTGATTTCCATAGGGCTTGATCGCTTAATGAAGGACAGTAACTGTCGATTGACTTCCCTGTTTTCCTTCATTATTGTACTGGCACTCAACAAAAATATTCTTATCACATGGTCACGTCGAGTAGTCTGAATCATGATCCTATTGACTTCTCCGGGGCTAGATCGCTGATGGGGCAGAATTTCAGTTTCTAGACTTCTATTATTCGCCATCTTATAGTACACGAAACCCATAAAACTAAAGAATTAGGAAATTATGTCAAGTACCTTGAATCATGATGTCTTTGATTACCATAGGGCTTGATCGCTCATGGGACGACAGTAACTGTCGATTGACTTCCCTGTTTTTCTTTATTATTATACTGACACTTAACAAAAATATTCTCATCACATGGTCACGTCGAGTTGTCTGAATCATGATCCTATTGACTTATTCGGGGCTTGATCGCTGATGAAGCGAAATTTCAGTTTTTAGACTTCTATCATTTGCTATCTTATAGTACAAGAAACCCATAAAACTCGAGAATTAGAAATTTATGTCAAGTAGCTCGAATCATGATGCCTTTGATTCCCATAGGGCTTGATCGCTCATGGGACGACAGTAACTGTCGATTGACTTCCCTGTTTTTCTTTATTATTATACTGACACTTAACAAAAATATTCTCATCACATGGTCACGTCGAGTTGTCTGAATCATGATCCTATTGACTTATTCGGGGCTTGATCGCTGATGAAGCGAAATTTCAGTTTTTAGACTTCTATCATTTGCTATCTTATAGTACAAGAAACCCATAAAACTCGAGAATTAGAAATTTATGTCAAGTAGCTCGAATCATGATGCCTTTGATTCCCATAGGGCTTGATCGCTCATGGGACGACAGTAACTGTCGATTGACTTCCCTGTTTTTCTTTATTATTATACTGACACTTAACAAAAATATTCTCATCACATGGTCACGTCGAGTTGTCTGAATCATGATCCTATTGACTTATTCTATTGACTATTGACTTATCCTATTAGCTTAAATCATGATGCGTTTGATTTCCACATGGCTTGATAGCTCATGGGACGACAGTACCTGTCGATTGACTTCCCTGTTTTCCTTTATTGTTGTACTGGCACTCAACAAAAATATCCTTATCACATGGTCACGTCGAGTAGTCTAAATCATGATCCTATTGACTTATTTGGGGCTTGATCGCTAATTGGGCGGAATTTCAGTTTCTAGACTTTTATCATTTGCTATCTTATAGTACAAGAAACCCATAAAACTCGAGAATTAGAAATTTATGTCAAGTAGCTTGAATCATGATGCCTTTGATTCCCATAGGGCTTGATCGCTTAATAGAGAACAGTAACTGTCGATTGACTCCCCTGTTTTCCTTTATTATTGTACTGGCACTCAACAAAAATATTCTTATCACATGGTCACGTCGAGTAGTCTGAATCATGATCCTATTGACTTATTTGGGGCTTGATCGATGATTGGGCGGAATTTCAGTTTCTAGACTTCTATCATTTGCTATCTTATAGTACACGAAACCCATGAAACTCAAGAATTAGAAAATTATGTCAAGTCGCTTGAATCATGATGCCTTTGATTTCCATAGGGCTTGATTGCTCATGAGACGACAGTAACTGTCGATTGACTTCCCTGTTTTTTTTTATCATTATACTGGCACTTAACAAAAATATTCTTTATTACATGGTTACGTCGAGTAGTCTAAATCATGATCCTATTGACTTATTCGGTGCTTGATCGCTGATGGGGCGAAATTTTAGTTTCTAGACTTCTATCATTTGCTATCTTATAGTACACGAAACCCATGAAACTTAAGAGTTAGGAAATTATGTCGAGTAGCTTGAATCATGATGCCTCTGATTTCCATAGTGCTTGATCGCTTATGGGACGACAGTCACTGTTGATTGACTTTCCTGTTTTCCTTTTTTGTTGTACTGGCACTCAACAAAAATATTCTTATCACATGGTCACGTCGAGTAGTCTGAATCATTATCCTATTGACTTATTCGGGTCTTGATCGCTGATGGGGCGAAATTTTAGTTTCTAGACTTCTATTATTTGCTATCTTATAGTACACGAAACCCATGAAACTTAAGAATTAGGAAATTATGTCAAGTAGCTTGAATCATGATGCCTCTGATTTCTATAGGGCTTGATCGCTTATGGGGCGACAGTAACTGTTGATTGACTTCCCTGTTTCCCTTTATTGTTGTACTGGCACTCAACAAAAATATTCTTATCACGTGGTCACGTCGAGTAGTCTGAATCATGATCGTATCGACTTATTCGGTGCTTGATTGCTGATGATGCGGAATTTCAGTTTCTAGACTTCTATTATTTGCTATCTTATAGTACACGGAACCCATGAAACTCAAGAATTAGAAAATAATGTCAAGTAGCTTGAATCATGATGCCTTTGATTTCCATAGGGCTTGATCGCTCATAGGACGACAGTAACTGTCGATAGACTTCCCTGTTTTCCTTTATTATTGTACTGGCACTTGACAAAAATATTCTTATCACATGGTCACGTCGAGTAGTTTAATCATGATCCCATTGACTTATTCGGGGCTTGATCGCTGATGGGGCGAAATTTCAGTTTTTAGACTTCTATTATTTCCTATCTTATAGTGCACAGGACCGCTCAAACTTGCAAATTAGAAAATTATGTCAAGTAGCTTAAATCATGATGCGTTTTATTTCCATAGGGCTTGATCGCTCATGGGATGACAGTAACTGTCGATTGACTCCCTTGTTTTCCTTTATTTTTTATACTGGCACTCAACAGAAATATTCCTATCACATGGTTACGTCGAGTAGTCTGAATCATGATCCTATTGACTTATTCTATTGACTATTGACTCATCCTATCAGCTTAAATCACGATGCGTTTGATTACCATAGGGCTTGATCGCTCATGGGACGACAGTAACTGTCGATTGACTTCCCTGTTTTTCTTTATTATCATACTGACACTTAACAAGAATATTCTTATCACATGGTCACGTCGATTAGTCTGAATCATGATCCTATTGACTCATTCTATTGACTATTGACTCATCCCATTAGCTTTAATCATGATGCGTTTGATTTCCATGGGGCTTGATCGCTCATAAGACGACAGTAACTGCCGATTGACTTCCCTGTTGTTCTTTGTCATTGTACTGGCACTGAACAAAAATATTCTTATCACATGGTTACGTCGAGTAGTCTGAATCATGATCCCATTGACTTATTCGAGGCTTGATCGCTGATGGGGCGAGATTTTAGTTTTTAGACTTCCATTACTTCCTATCTTATAGTGCACAGGACCGCTCAAACTTGCAAATTAGAGAATTATGTCAAGTAGCTTGAATCATAATGCGTTTCATTCCCATAGGGCTTGATCGCTTATGGGACGACAGTAACTGTCGATTGACTTCCTTGTTTTCCTTTATTTTTTATACTGGCACTCAACAGAAATATTCGTATCGCATGGTTACGTCGAGTAGTCTAAATCATGATCTCATTGACTTTCCCGGGGCTTGATCGCTGATGGGGCGAAATTTCAGTTTCTAGACTTCTATCATTTGCTATCTCATAGTACACGAAACCCATGAAACTTAAGAATTAGGAAATTATGTCAAGTAGTTGAATTATGATGCCTTTGATTTCCATAGGGCTTGATCGCTTATGGGACGACAGTAACTGTCGATTGACTTCCCTGTTTTCCTTTATTATTGTACTGGCACTAAACAAAAATATTCTTATCACATGGTCACGTCGAGTAGTCTGAATCATGATCCTATTGACTTATTTGGGGCTTGATCGCTGATGGGGCGGAATTTCAGTTTTTAGACTTCCATTATTTTCTATCTCATAGTGCACAGAACTGATCAAACTTGCGAATTAGAAAATTATGTCAACTAGCTCAGATCATGATGCGTTTGATTTCCATAGGGCTTGATCGCTCATGGGACGACAGTAACTGTCGATTGACTTCCCTGTTTTTTTTTATTATTATACTTACACTGAACAAAAATATTCTTATCACATGGTCACGTCGAGTTGTCTGAATCATGATCCTATTGACTTATTCTATTGACTATTGACTTATCCTATTAGCTTAAATCATGATGCGTTTGATTTCCATAGGGCTTGATCGCTCATGGGACGACAGTAACTGTCGATTGACTTCCCTGTTCTCCTTTATTATTATACTGGCACTCAACAAAAATATTCTTATCACATGGTTACGTCGAGTAGTCCGAATCATGTTGGTCGCGGGGGGTTTTTTTTTTTTCCTTCTTGTGCGTTTTGTATTTGTGTGCTTTTGATGCTGTGATGAAGTTAGCTGGGTGTTTCACCTGCTGTCCTAACCACACCACACTCAATTAAGCTTACCCAAAGTGCGCTGGTAGGGCGCAAAACGTTGAACACGGCGTGCGCCGGCGATTCGGGCCATCGCTGGTGGAAGAAAAGAAAAAAAGAGAAGAGACCAAATGTGATCGGCGTTTACTCAAACGAGACGTAGAATGAACACTGACTGATACATGGACAGACGCCCCTATTTATACCCTTCCTAATACACATGCCTGGTAATAACTGGTCTGTCAAACAAATACAAACACCAAGAAAAACAGGTCCAAATCAGTGAAATGACATAATGCAAAATAGGCTACAGCACGGGGCCTGGCCCGCGATCCAGAACACGTTATCTGTGCATACCTAGTTAAACATGACAAATTGGACCTATTCTAATGCGCAAGGGTCCAATGGGTGATTATGGCCTGGCAGCGCTTGTCATAGAAAGTGATTTTCAACGGAAAAATTGCGCGGCAGAGTTCAACTTCACATACCCTTATCACACACGCCGGGGATTAAGACGAAAGCGTCCTCGCTCGTTACTTCTTCCTTGATGTCCACGATTCTGGTTCATATCGTTCCGTCTTGGTTGGATTGGACCGGAGACCATTTCCTCGGGTCCTGGGTGGTGCTTGCGTTGGCGCCACTGGCCGGCCAGACTTGGGAACTGCCGATGATGTTGCTGGCTTGATCGGCGGTGCTGTTGGTGCTCGCACTGTCAGAGGTGTTGCTCGTTGCGTTGTGTCTGACACGGCTACAGTCGGTGGTGGAGCTGCGGATTCCGCTGGCTTGACGGGTGACGACGGCGGCGTTGTGAATTCCGGTGGTTGACGACCTAAACCTACCTCAAGAGAGTCCCGAGACAAAGGAGCTTCCTCATACGTTTTGGCTTGTTGTTCTGGTCCTCGCACATTATTGCTTGTGCGGGTCCTTTCGTCTCGGAGCTCTGCATGACTCATTTCAGGTGGTTGGTCCGTTGGTGTTGCTTGCTGTACCATATCTATTTGTTGTGGATCTGCCATTGGTGCCACATCATCATCGTCATCGTCCTCGGCTCCGGGTGGTAATTGCCAAGGTGCATGGCAAGGCTTCAGACGATTGTTGTGAACAATGATGCGCTTCCCTGCTGGTTGGTTCCATAATCGAATGACACTGTCCACGAGTGTTGGCTTAGCTAAGATGACATAGGGCCCGTTCCATTTGGGTTGCAATTTGGCACCTAGTCCTTTTGGTACATTCTGCAGCCATGCTAAGCTATTTATGGCGAAGTCGTGTTTTTCCTTGTTTTGGTCATAGCTCTGTTTCTGCCGCTCTTGTGCCTCGCGCAAATTATTCCTAATAAAATACCTGAGAGCATTGAGACCTGCCGCTACATCGTCTGCGTAATCTTTAGTCTTTTTCCTATCGGTCGGCTGTTTCGACAGTTCGCCTGGTATTTGTGGCTCCCTTCCAAACAGAATTTTATACGGTGAATACTTTAGAGTTGATTGGATCGACGATCGATACGCAAACAGCAAAAATGGCAGTGCCTGATCCCACTCTTGGGCATATTGCCTAATGTAAATGCCGAGCATGGTGCCCAAGACCTTATTGAAACGCTCTGTCAGACCATTACACATCGGGTGGTATGCAGTTGTATTCTTCTTCTTGATGTTACACAACTTGCACACGTCCTGCATCATGTTAGACAGAAATTCCTTTCCTCTGTCGGATATCAATTCAGAACAACTGCCATAACGACACAGTATTTCCTGAATGAAGGCAGTGGCTGCTGATTTGGATGTTTTGTCCGACAGGGGGACAGCTTCTACCCAACGCGAAAAATAGTCTGTAAAAACGATGATGTATTCGTTTCCTCGTTTGGTGCGTGGCAATGGACCAAAAAGGTCGACTCCTACCCGCTCCCAAGGTGCTGCTGTTGGAGGCATGGGTTGTAGGGGAGCTGCATGATGACGGGTCGGATTCTTGAAACGAGCGCACCAAGGGCACTGCTTGACATATCGTTCAACATCCTGGAAGTATCCATCCCAATAGTAACGTTGCGCCACTTTGTCGAATGTCTTACCAATCCCGAAATGGGCTGCGAATATATCGCTATGGCATTGCTCCAAAATTTCACCTTTTAGGTTATGTGGAATGACCGTTTGAAACACGGGTTCAGTATTCTTACTCCACTTCATGAGATGTACCAAAATACCATCTTTGATCAGATATCGTGGTTTTTCCAGCAGGAACTGCTTCGCTAGCAGCTCGTCTCGGGGCAAGGTTCCATCTTCCAAGAATTCGATCCTTGCTCGCAGAGTGCTGTCACTGCGTTGCTGGTAAGCTAAATCAGCATATCTCGCGTTTTCTTCCCATTTGTTCAGGTCCAACTGCGAAACTTCTTTTTCGACTGCTGCAAGCACTGTGTTATCGACACTAGCTCTCGACAATGCGTCCACATTAGCATGATGTTTTCCTGGGCGATAGCGGATCTCGAAATGCATGCCTGCCAGGTTGGCTATCCATCTCGCAAATCGGCCATCATGAGTCTTATTCTTGAAAATATATACCAATGGTAAATGATCCGTAATGATCGTAAACTTCTGTCCATAGATGTATGGCCTGAACAATTTGACGGCCCAATACACACCCAAACCTTCGATTTCTGACACAGAGTACCTAGTTTCAGCCGGCAGTAGGGACCTGCTGGCGTACGCGACTGGGTGTTCCCTGCCGTCGTCGCCCTTCTGAGATAGGATCGCTCCGAGGCCCTCTCTGCTTGCATCTGTGTATATGGTGAATGGCTTATGAAAGTTTGGATATGCCAAAATTGGTGCTGTAGTTAACCGTTGCTTCAATTCACTAAAGGCCTTGCTGCAATCTGATCCCCATTTGAAGTTGGCGCCGTCTTTAGTGAGTTCAAAAAGTGGGCGTGCAAGTTGCGAGAAATTTTTGATGAATCTTCTATAAAATGAGCACATGCCTAAAAATCGACGCACTGCCTTCTTATCCTTCGGAATCGTCATGTCTTTTACTGCTTTCACCTTACTCTCCTCGACCTTGAGTCCGGAGGCAGAGATTGTATGACCCAGAAACGAAAGCTCCGACTTGAGAAAACTGCACTTGGATAATTTCAGCCTGAGATTCACTTTATGTAGGCGCTCAAAAACAGCTTGCAGGCGTTGCTGGTGCTCTTCGAAAGTGGATGCGAAAACTAAAACGTCGTCCAGGTATACGAGACATCGCTCCCAAGTGAGACCTGATAAGACCGCGTTCATGAGGCGCATAAAAACGGCTGGTGAGTTCGTGAGGCCGAAAGGCAGGACTTTCCACTGATAATGTCCTCCTCCGGGTACTCGAAATGCAGTTTTCTCTTTATCACCCTCTTTCAGTTTTATCTGCCAATACCCTGATATCAAATCCAAACTAGAGAAGAATTTCGCGCCCGAAAGCGAGTCTAAAATATCATCAATGCGTGGTAAAGGGAACTCATCTCGTACAGTGATTGCATTCAGGGCGCGATAATCGACACAAAAACGATATTCGCCTGTTTTCTTGCGCACCAAGCAAATCGGGCTAGCCCAAGACGTGCACGCATCTTCGATTTGACCACCATCCTTCATCTCTTTTACCATCTTGTGTACTTCTTCCCGTTGACGGAAAGGCAGGCGACGAGGTGGTAGATGAACTGGTGGGTGGTCACCCGTGTTGATAGCATGCTCAATCTCGATATCGGCTGGCTTCAAGTCTAACGTGCTCGTCGCGAATATGCCCTTTTTAGCCCATTGTCCAAGAAATGTCCTCATACTACGCTTTTGGTCTTCATTCAAGTGTCGATTGCTAAATGTCAGTTGTTGAATCTGTTGCACTGGGTCATCTTTCTTCTCTGTTCGATTAGTCAGATTGTGAAAATCAGTAGGCACAATTTCGACAGCTTCTTCCACGTGTCCGACGACCGTGCCTGCTGGCAAAGTGACGGGGTTTTTAGAACTGTTTCGAACTTGCACTGGCACTTGTCCGTCCTTTCCATTAACAACAGAGTGTGCGATCAGGAGCGACATATCACTGGACAGTGGTTCATAGTTTGCCACGAAACAAGCTGTTTGATTTGCCAATTTTTCGTCCAGGTGATGTCCCCATATGAATTTTTCAGTGCAAGGTGGTATGGTGATTGCTTCGGTCACTGCAACGTTCTGCAGCCCTGATGGGTTACCAGTCTTGATTTCGCTGCACATGTCGATGACAGCTGCACTTAGCGGCATCTTTTGCGAAAAATCAAACTGCAATTTGCCCATCCTGGCCATGATGTCACGACCAATGATCATAGGTACGGGCAACCCATCCATGACGTACAAGGGATGTCTGAGAGCATGTCCCAGTACTTGGATATCACTTATGACAATATTACGTGCGACAGCAGCTGTACCATTGATAGACTTCATGGGTGCTGACTTGCATGGCCTAACTTCGAGAGCCGGTTGGTTTCGCATTAGTGTTTGCTGTAATGTTTCGCTGATAAAGCTTTTGCCAGCACCTGTGTCCATCAAAGCTTTCGACTGTACGTCTGCACCTACGAATGTCACTGTAGGTATGGCGGCTGGGATGAATGAGTGACTGATTTGCGCTGCTTGGATGTCCCTGAACCGTTTCCAGAGACGACACCTTCTTTGCTTTTTCTTACTCTCACAAAGTCCACAAAAACGCATGAGTGTTACGTACGGCATGACCAACAATTTTATGATAACGCAAACTGCGTCCATGATCCTAGGTCTTCGGATCAAATCGTCATGTCCGAATTCCTTCCTCCTTATTCGTTGCCTCCAGCAGTGCTTGGTGGATGTTCGTCCAACGGTGGCACTTCGTCCCTGGTGCTGGCTCTTGGTGGTAACGGCGGCCGTCCGTTCTGATGTTAAGAAAAACGACTTTAGTGCCACGAAACAAGTTATAAGCATTGATAAAAGACTCACCAAAGCGGACGACGGTGGTGTGTCCACATCATCTGCTGCTGGTGGGGGTGAATTAGATACGCTGGTTGTTGGCGGCAGTGTGGTACTGGACTCGTTGATTGGAGCCGGGACTGACGAGGGGTCGCTGCCGGATGGTGGCGCGACTGGAACATTGGCCAATGGCGGGGTAACCGGAGCGTTGACCGACGATGGCGAGCCAACGGCTTTGTCCTGCAATGAGTCTTCATCGCAGTCTGATATGTACGCATGCTCCTCATATGGTTCGAACTCAAGGAAATCAGCTGAATAAAAGTTCTCAGTGGGAAAATATTCCTCCTCCTTATCCACGGCTACGTGTTGGCCTCCCGGGGTGGTGTTGGGTTGCTGGTCTCTGCCGCCCCTATTCTGGTTATTGCTACGAGCTTGATTCCTGTTCCCTCGGTTACTTGATCGGCTCCTACGATTGTCTGAAGGTGCGGCCCTTTGTTGTTGCACCGACTGATTGCCTCCCTGATGACTAACCTGATGCCGGACAGTGACTGGGTCTTGACCACCCAGCCGCTGTTTGGCGCCGATGAAAAACCGACATTCCATACGGCGATGATTTTGACGCCCGCAGTGCAAACAGGAAGAGTCTCCATTCCGAGTGAACTGATCCTTGGCCCTCTTCAACGCTCGACACTGATCAACTGTGTGCCCCAAATTTCCATCGTAGATGCAACGATCTTGATTCTGTTGGCCTGTTGTCTGGCCACCGCTATTGCTATTGTTCCCGCGAAAGCGGCCACGTTCAGAATTACCGAAACTGTTTCGGGATTGTCCGCCATACGCCAAATGCAACGAACTAGAGATGTCGGCCGAAGTTGGGTTCGTCAAAACCGACCTTTGCACTTCTGAAGAAGTCAAAGAAAACATTCGTTGATTCATTTCAGCTGTGTTGGCTGCTGCTACAACATCCTCAAGTGTTCTTCCCATATTCAAGTATGCTGCCTTCCACAGTTTGTAATTAGAATGAGATTTCTCGCTGGTTTCCAAACCACTCACAAAACGCTCTTTAAGCAACAGTGTCCTAGCTGCTTCCTCTTCATTATTGTAAGCCAGTTCAACGAGTGATTTCAGGTCTCTCAAATAATCAGCTACTGTCTCATTATCTTGCTTTTTCCTACTTTGCAACTGTTGACGCCATATGGCCAATTGATGAGGGAAAACCAAATTAGTTTGCAAAAAATGTTTAGCACGTACATAAGTGTTGACATTATCTGCGGCTGCACTTCTGAGTACGTCTAGTGCCCTATCTTTTAATGCTTTCTTGAGCTCGGTCAGACGAGTCTCATCTGTTATGCCTGCTACTAAATTGGCTTGATACTCAAAATGATCGAACCATTTCCTGACATCCTGCGTGAGTTCACCAGTCAAGGGAGTCTTATCCCAGATGCGAAAGAATGGATGATGCATGTTTGCCATAGCGGCTGTTAGTGCTGCAATTGCTGCTTCTGCCATTTCCTAAGCTGCTGATTCAATTGATTTGGTGGCTATAATTAGCTGCTTTGAAAAGGGAAAACAGTCAATGATAGTGCAATCGCTTGGGATTGTACACTTTATGTGATGATGCAATCGCTTGGGATTGTACACCTGATGTGCAATCGCTTGGGATTGTACACGTGGGGTGCAATCGCGTGAGATTGTACACCTTATGTGATACCAGACTGTTATTGTGTTCCTCCCTGGGGTAAGACCTGAGCGGCCCCCAAAAATGTGATGAAGTTAGCTGGGTGTTTTACCTGCTGTCCTAACCACACCACACTCAATTAAGCTTACCCAAAGTGCGCTGGTAGGGCGCAAAACGTTGAACACGGCGTGCGCCGGCGATTCGGGCCATCGCTGGTGGAAGAAAAGAAAAAAAGAGAAGAGACCAAATGTGATCGGCGTTTACTCAAACGAGACGTAGAATGAACACTGACTGATACATGGACAGACGCCCCTATTTATACCCTTCCTAATACACATGCCTGGTAATAACCGGTCTGTCAAACAAATACAAACACCAAGAAAAACAGGTCCAAATCAGTGAAATGACATAATGCAAAATAGGCTACAGCACGGGGCCTGGCTCGAGATCCAGAACACGTTATCTGTGCATACCTAGTTAAACATGACGAATTGGACCTATTCTAATGCGCAAGGGTCCAATGGGTGATTATGGCCTGGCAGCGCTTGTCATAGAAAGTGATTTTCAACGGAAAAATTGCGCGGCAGAGTTCAACTTCACATACCCTTATCACAATGCCTTTGATTTTCTTAGGGCTAGATCGCTCATGGGGCGACAGTAACAGTCGATTGACTTCCCTGTTTTCCTTCATTATTATACTGGCATTACACAGGAATATTCTTATCACATGATTTCGTCGGGTAGTCTGAATCATGATCGCATTGACTTATTCGGGGCTTGATCGCTAATGGGGCGGAATTTCAGTTTTTAGACTTCTATCATTTCCTATCTTTTAGTGCACAGAACTGATAAAACTTGCAAATTAGAAAATTATGTAAAGTAGCTTAAATCATGATGCGTTTGATTTCCATAGGGCTTGATCGCTCATGGGACGACAGTAACTGTCGATTGAGTTCCCTGTTCTCCTTTATTATTATACTGGCACTCAACAAAAATGTTTTTATCACATGGTTACGTCGAGTAGTCTGAATCATGATCCTTTTGACTTATTCGGGGCTTGATCGCTAATGGGGCGGAATTTCAGTTTTTAGACTTCTATTATTTCCTATCTCATAGTGCACAGAACTGATTAAACTTGCAAATTAGAAAATCATGTCAAGTAGCTCAAATCATGATGCGTTTGATTTCCATAGAACTTGATCGCTTATGGGACGACAGTAACTGTCGATTGACTTCCCTGTTTTCCTTTATTATTATTCTGGCACTACACAGAAATATTCTTATCGCATGGTTACGTCGAGTAGTCTGAATCATGATCTCATTGACTTTCCCAGGGCTTGATCGCTGATGGGGCGAAATTTCACTTTCTAGACTTCTATCATTTGCTATCTTATAGTACACGAAACCCATGAAACTTAAGAATTAGAAAATTATGTCGAGTAGCTTAAATCATGATGCGTTTGATTTCCATAGAACTTGATCGCTTATGGGACGACAGTAACTGTCGATTGACTTCCCTGTTTTCCTTTATTATTATTCTGGCACTACACAGAAATATTCTTATCGCATGGTTACGTCGAGTAGTCTGAATCATGATCTCATTGACTTTCCCGGGGCTTGATCGCTGATGGGGCGAAATTTCACTTTCTAGACTTCTATCATTTGCTATCTTATAGTACACGAAACCCATGAAACTTAAGAATTAGAAAATTATGTCAAGTAGCTTAAATCATGATGCGTTTGATTTCCATAGGGCTTGATCGCTCATTGGACGACAGTAACTGTCGACAGACTTTCCTGTTTTTCTTTATCATTATACTGGCACTTAACAAAAATATTCTTATCACATAGTTACGTCGAGTAGTCTCAATCATAATCCTATTGACTTATTGGGGGCTTGATCGCTAATAGGGCGAAATTTCAGTTTCTAGACATTTATTATTTCCTATCTCATAGTGCACAGAACCGATCAAACTTGCAAATTAGAAAATTATGTCAAGTAGCTCGAATCATGAAGCGTTTGATTTCCATAGGGCTTGATCGCTTATGGGACGACAGTAACTGTCGATTGACTTCCCTGTTTTCCTTTATTATTATACTGGCACTACACAGAAATATTCTTATCACATGATTACGTCGAGTAGTCTGAATCATGATCCCATTGACTTATTCGGGGCTTGATCGCTGATGATGCGAAATTTTACTTTCTAGACTTTTATTATTTCTTATCTTATAGTGCACAAGACCGATACAACTTGCAAATTAAAAAATTATGTCAAGTAGCTTAAATCATGATGCGTTTAATTTCCATTGGGCTTGATCGCTCATGGGACGACAGTAACTGTCGATTGACTTCCCTGTTTTCCTTCATTATTATACTAACACTTAACAAAAATATTCTTATCACATGGTTACGTCGAGTAGTCTGAATCATGATCCTTTGACTTATTTGGGGCTTAATCGCTGATGGGGCGGAATTTCAGTTTCTAGACTTTTATTATTTCCTATCTTATAGTGCACAAGACCAATCGAACTTGCAAATTAAAAATTATGTCAAGTAGCTTAAATCATGATGCGTTTGATTTCCATAGGGCTGGATCGCTCATGAGACGACAGTAACTGTCGATTGACTTCCCTGTTTCCCCTCATTATTATACTGGCACTACACAGAAATATTCTTATCACATGATTACGTCGAGTAGTCTGAATCATAATCCCACTGACTTATTCGGGGCTTGATCGCTAATAGGGCGAAATTTCAGTTTCTAGACTTTTATTATTTCCTATCTTATAGTGCACAAGACCGATACAACTTGCAAATTAAAAAATTATGTCAATTAGCTTAAATCATAATGCGTTTGATTTCCATAGGGCTTGATCGCTCATGGGACGACAGTAACTGTCGATAGACTTCTCTGTTTTCCTTTATCATTGTACTGGCACTTAACAAAAATATTCTTATCACATGGTCACGTCGAGTAGTTTAATCATGCTCCTATTGACTTTTTCGGGGCTTGATCGCTAATTGGGCGAAATTTCAGTTTCTAGACATCTATTATTTGCTATCTTATAGTGAACAGAACCAATCAAACTTGCAAATCAGAAAATTATGTCAAGTAGCTTGAATCATGATGCGTTTGATTTCCATAGGGCTTGATCGCTTATGGGACGACAGTAACTGTCGACAGACTTTTCTTTTTTTCTTTATCATTATACTGGCACTTAACAAGAATATTCTTATCACATAGTTACGTCGAGTAGTCTCAATCATAATCCTATTGACTTATTCGGGGCTTGATCGCTAATGGGGCGAAATTTCAGTTTCTAGACATTTATTATTTCCTATCTCATAGTGCACAGAACCGATTAAACTTGCCAATAAAAAAATTATGTCAAGTAGCTTAAATCATGATGCGTTTGATTTCCATAGGGCTTGATCGCTCATGGGACGACAGTAACTGTCGATAGACTTCCCTGTTTTCCTTTATTATTATACTGGCACTACACAGAAATATTCTTATCACATGATTACGTCGAGTAGTCTGAATCATGATATCATTGACTTATTCGGGGCTTGATCGCTAATGGGGCGAAATTTCACTTTCCAGACTTCTATTATTCCCTATCTTATAGTGCACAAAACCGATACAACTTGCAAATAAAAAAATTATGTCAAGTAGCTTGAATCATGATGCCTCTGATTTTCACAGGGCTTGATCGCTTAGGGGATGACAGTAACTGTCGATTGACTTCAATGTTTTTCTTTATTATTGTACTGGCACTCAACAGGAATATTCTTATCACATGGTCACGTCGAGTAGTCTGAATCATGATCCTATTGACTTATTTGGGGCTTGATCGCTGATGGGGCGGAATTTCAGTTTTTAGACTTCTATTATTTCCTATTTTATAGTGCACAGAACGGATAAAACTTGCGAATTAGAAAATTATGTCAAGTAGCTCAAATCATTATGCGTTTGATTTCCATAGGGCTCGATCGCTCATCGGACGACAGTAACTGTCGATAGACTTCTCTGTTTTCCTTTATCATTGTACTAGAACTTAACAAAAATATTCTTATCACATTGTTACGTCGAGTTGTCTCAATCATAATCCTATTGACTTATTCAGGGCTCGATCGCTAATGGGGCGAAATTTCAGTTTCTAGACTTTTATTATTTCCTATCTCATAGTGCACAGAACCGATCAAACTTGCAAATTAGAAAATTATGTCAAGTAGCTCGAATCATGATGCCTTTGATTTCCATAGGGCTTGATCGCTCATAAGACGACAGTAACTGTCGATTGACTTCCCTGTTTTTCTTTATCATTATACTGGCACTTAACAAAAATATCCTTATCACATGGTTACGTCGAGTAGTCTCAATCATGATCCCATTGACTTATTCGAAGCTTGATCGCTAATGGGGCGAAATTTCACTTTCTAGACTTCTATTATTTCCTATCTTATAGTGCACAAAACCAATACAACTTGCAAATTAAAAAATTATGTCAAGTAGCTTAAATCATGATGCGTTTGATTTCCATAGGGCTTGATCGCTCATGGGACGACAGTAACTGTCGATAGACTTCTCTGTTTTCCTTTATCATTGTACTGGCACTACACAGAAATATTCTTATCACATGATTACGTCGAGTAGTCTGAATCATGATCCCATTGACTTATTCGGGGCTTGATCGCTAATGGGGCGAAATTTCACTTTCCAGACTTCTATTATTTCCTATCTTATAGTGCACAAAACCGATACAACTTGCAAATAAAAAAATTATGTCAAGTAGCTTGAATCATGATGCGTTTGATTTCCATAGGGCTTGATCGCTCATGGGACGACAGTAACTGTCGATAGACTTCCCTGTTTTCCTTTATCATTGTACTGGCACTCAATAAAAATATTCTTATTACATGGTCACGTCGAGTAGTCTGAATCATGATCCTATTGACTTATCCGGGGCTTGATCGCTAATGGGGCGAAATTTCAGTTTCTAGAATTCTATTATTTCCTATCTCATAGTGCACAGAACCGATTAAACTTGCCAATAAAAAAATTATGTCAAGTAGCTTAAATCATGATGCGTTTGATTTCCATAGGGCTTGATCGCTCATGGGACGACAGTAACTGTCGATAGACTTCCCTGTTTTCCTTTATTATTATACTGGCACTACACAGAAATATTCTTATCACATGATTACGTCGAGTAGTCTGAATCATGATATCATTGACTTATTCGGGGCTTGATCGCTAATGGGGCGAAATTTCACTTTCCAGACTTCTATTATTTCCTATCTTATAGTGCACAAAACCGATACAACTTGCAAATAAAAAAATTATGTCAAGTAGCTTGAATCATGATGCGTTTGATTTCCATAGGGCTTGATCGCTCATGGGACGACAGTAACTGTCGATAGACTTCCCTGTTTTCCTTTATCATTGTACTGGCACTCAATAAAAATATTCTTATTACATGGTCACGTCGAGTAGTCTGAATCATGATCCTATTGACTTATCCGGGGCTTGATCGCTAATGGGGCGAAATTTCAGTTTCTAGAATTCTATTATTTTCTATCTCATAGTGCACAGAACCGATCAAACTTGCAAATTAGAAAATTATGTCAAGTAGCTTAAATCATGATGCCTTTGATTTTTTCAGGGTTAGATCGCTCATGGGGCGACAGTAACTGTCGATTGACTTCCCTGTTTTCCTTCATTATTATACTGGCACTGAACAAAAATATTCTTATCACATGGTTACGTCGAGTAGTCTGAATCATGATCCTATTGACTTATTCGGGGCTTGATCGCTGATGAGGCGGAATTTCAGTTTGTAGACATCTATTATTTGCTATCTTATAGTGCACGAAACCAATCAAACTTGCAAATTAGAAAATTATGTCAAGTAGCTTAAATCATGATGCCTTTGATTTTCTTAGGGCTAGATCACTCATGGGGCGACAGTAACTGTCGATTGACTTCCCTGTTTTCCTTCATTATTATACTGGCACTACACAGAAATATTCTTATCATATGATTACGTCGAGTAGTCTGAATCATGATCCCATTGACTTATTCGGGGCTTGATCGCTAATGGGGCAAAATTTTAGTTTCTAGACTTCTATCATTTGCTATCTTATAGTACACGAAACCCATGAAACTTAAGAACAAGGAAATTATGTCAAGTAGCTTGAATCATGATGCCTTTGATTTTCACAGGGCTTGATCGCTTAGGGGATGACAGTAACTGTCGATTGACTTCAATGTTTTTCTTTATTATTGTACTTGCACTCAACAAAAATATTCTTTTCACATGGTCACGTCGAGTAGTCTGAATCATGATCCTATTGACTTATTTGGGGCTTGATCGCTGATGGGGCGGAATTTCAGTTTTTAGACTTCTATTATTTCCTATCTTATAGTGCAAAGAACGGATCAAACTTGCGAATTAGAAAATTATGTCAAGTAGCTCAAATCATGATGCGTTTGATTTCCATAGGGCTTGATCGCTCATGGGACGACAGTAACTGTCGATTGACTTCCCTGTTTTTCTTTATCATTATACTGGCAATTAACAAAAATATTCTTATCACATGGTTACGTCGAGTAGTCTCAATCATAATCCTTTTGACTTATTCGGGGCTTGATCGCTAATGGTGGGAAATTTCAGTTTCTAGACTTTCATTATTTCCTATCTTATAGTGCACAGAACCAATCAAACTTGCAAATTAGAAAATTATGTCGAGTAGCTTAAATCATGATGCGTTTGATTTCCATAGGGCTTGATCGCTCATGGGACGACAGTAACTGTCGAGAGACTTCCCTGTTTTTCTTTATCATTGTACTGGCACTTAACAAAAATATTCTTATCACATGGTCACGTCGAGTAGTTTAATCATGATCCCATTGACTTATTCGGGGCTTGATTGTTGATGGGGCGGAATTTAAGTTTTTAGACTTCTATCATTTCCTATCTTATAGTGCACACAACTGATGATACTTGCAAATTAGAAAATTATGTCGAGTAGCTTAAATCATGATGCCTTTAATTTTTTTAGGGTTAGATCGCTGATGGGGCGACAGTAACTGTCGATTGACTTCCCTGTTTTCCTCCATTATGATACTGGCACTACACAGAAATATTCTTATCACATGATTACGTCGAGTAGTCTGAATCATGATCCCATCGACTTATTCGGCGCTTGATCGCTGATGGGGCGAAATTTCAGTTTCCAGACTTCTATCATTTGCTATGTTATAGACACGAAACCCATAAAACTTAAGAATTAGAAAATTATGTCAAGTAGCTTAAATCATGATGCGTTTGATTTCCATAGGGCTCGATCGCTCATGGGGCGACAGTAAAGGTCGATTGACTTCCCTGTTTTCCTTTATTATTATACTGGCACTACACAGAAATATTCTTATGACATGATCACGTCGAGTAGTCTGAATCATGATCCAATTGACTTATTCGGCGCTTGATCGCTGATGAGGCGAAATTTCAGTTTCCAGACTTCTATCATTTGCTATCTTATAGTACACGAAACCCATGAAACTTAAGAATTAGAAAATTATGTCAAGTAGCTTGAATCATGATGCGTTTGATTTCCATAGGGCTCGATCGCTCATGGGGCGACAGTAACTGTCGATTGACTTCCCTGTTTCCCTTCATTATTGTACTGGCACTCAACAAAAATATTCTTATCACATGGTCACGTCGAGTAGTCTGAATCATGATCCTATTGACTTATTTGGGGCTTGATCGCTGATGGGGCAGAATTTCAGTTCCAAGACTTCTATTATTTTCTATCTTATAATGCACAGAACCAATCAAACTTGCAAATTAGAAAATTATGTCAAGTAGCTTAAATCATGATGCCTTCGATTTTCTTGGGGCTAGATCGCTCATGGGGCGACGGTAACTGTCGATTGACTCCATTGTTTTCCTTTATTATTATACTGGCACTACACAGAAATATTCTTATCACATGATTACGTCGAGTAGTCTGAATCATCATCTCATTGGCTTATTCGGGGCTTGATCGCTGATGGGGCGAAATTTCAGTTTCTATACTTTTATCATTTGCTATCTTATAGTACACGAAACCCATGAAACTTAAGAATTAGGAAATTATGTCAAGTAGCTTAAATCATGATGCCTTTGATTTCCATAGGGCTTGATCGCTTATGGGACGACAGTAACTGTCGATTGACTTCCCTGTTTTCCTTTATTATTGTACTGGCACTCAACAAAAATATTCTTATCACATGGTCACGTCGAGTAGTCTGAATCATGATCCTATTGACTTATTTGGGGCTTGATCGCTGATGGGGCAGAATTTCAGTTCTAAGACTTCTATTATTTTCTATCTTAGAGTGCTCCGATCCCATCTAAATTGCAATTTAGAAAATTATGTCAAGTAGCTTAAATCATGATGCCTTTGATTTTCTTAGGGCTAGATCGCTCATGGGGCGACAGTAACTGTCGATTGACTTTCCTGTTTTCCTTTATTATTATACTGGCACTACACAGAAATATTCTTATTACATGATTACGTCGAGTAGTCTGAATCATGATCCCATTGACTTATTCGGGGCTTGATCGCTGATGGGGCGAAATTTCAGTTTCTAGACTTCTATCATTTGCTATCTTATAGTACACGAAACCCATGAAACTTAAGAATTAGGAAATTATGTCAAGTAGCTTGAATCATGATGCCTTTGATTTCCATAGGGCTTGATCGCTTATGGGACGACAGTAACTGTCGATTGACTTCCCTGTTTTCCTCCATTATGATACTGGCACTACACAGAAATATTCTTATCACATGATTACGTCGAGTAGTCTGAATCATGATCCCATCGACTTATTCGGCGCTTGATCGCTGATGGGGCAGAATTTCAGTTCCAAGACTTCTATTATTTCCTATCTTTTAATGCACAGAACCAATCAAACTCGCAAATTAGAAAATTATGTCAAGTAGCTTAAATCATGATGCCTTCGATTTTCTTGGGGCTAGATCGCTCATGGGGCGACGGTAACTGTCGATTGACTCCATTGTTTTCCTTTATTATTATACTGGCACTACACAGAAATATTCTTATCACATGATTACGTCGAGTAGTCTGAATCATCATCTCATTGACCTATTCGGCGCTTGATCGCTGATGGGGCGAAATTTCAGTTTCCAGACTTCTATCATTTGCTATCTTATAGTACACGAAACCCATGAAACTTAAGAATTAGAAAATTATGTCAAGTAGCTTAAATCATGATGCGTTTGATTTCCATAGGGCTCGATCGCTCATGGGGCGACAGTAAAGGTCGATTGACTTCCCTGTTTTCCTTTATTATTATACTGGCACTACACAGAAATATTCTTATGACATGATCACGTCGAGTAGTCTGAATCATGATCCAATTGACTTATTCGGCGCTTGATCGCTGATGAGGCGAAATTTCAGTTTCCAGACTTCTATCATTTGCTATCTTATAGTACACGAAACCCATGAAACTTAAGAATTAGAAAATTATGTCAAGTAGCTTGAATCATGATGCGTTTGATTTCCTTAGGGCTCGATCGCTCATGGGGCGACAGTAACTGTCGATTGACTTCCCTGTTCTTCTTTATTATTGTACTGGCACTTAACAAAAATATTCTTATCACATGGTCACTCGAGTAGTCTGAATCATGATCCTATTGACTTATTTGGGGCTTGATCGCTGATGGGGCAGAATTCCAGTTCCTAGACTTCTATTATTTTCTATCTTATAATGCACAGAACCAATCAAACTTGCAAATTAGAAAATTATGTCAAGTAGCTTAAATCATGATGCCTTCGATTTTCTTGGGGCTAGATCGCTCATGGGGCGACGGTAACTGTCGATTGACTCCATTGTTTTCCTTTATTATTATACTGGCACTACACAGAAATATTCTTATCACATGATTACGTCGAGTAGTCTGAATCATCATCTCATTGGCTTATTCGGGGCTTGATCGCTGATGGGGCGAAATTTCAGTTTCTATACTTTTATCATTTGCTATCTTATAGTACACGAAACCCATGAAACTTAAGAATTAGGAAATTATGTCAAGTAGCTTAAATCATGATGCCTTTGATTTCCATAGGGCTTGATCGCTTATGGGACGACAGTAACTGTCGATTGACTTCCCTGTTTTCCTTTATTATTGTACTGGCACTCAACAAAAATATTCTTATCACATGGTCACGTCGAGTAGTCTGAATCATGATCCTATTGACTTATTCGGGGCTTGATCGCTGATGGGGCGGAATTTCATTTTCTAGACTTCTATTATTTTTTATCTTATAGTGCACAGAACTGATCGAACTTGCAAATTAGAAAATTATGTCAAGAAGCCCAAATCATGATGCGTTTGATTTCCATTGGGCTTGATCGCTCATGGGACGACAGTAACTGTCGATTGCCTTCCCTGTTTTCCTTTATTATTATACTGGCACTTAACAAAAATATTCTCATCACATTGTCACGTCGAGTAGTCTGAATCATGATTTATTAACTCATTGTGGGCTTGATCGCTGATGGGGCGAAATTTCAGTTCCTAGACTTCTATCATTTGCTATCTTTTAGTACACGGAACCCATGAAACTCAAAAATTAAAAAATAATGTCAAGTAGCTTGAATCATGATGCCTCCGATCTCCATGGGACTTGATCGCTAATAAGACAACAGTAACTGTCGATTGACTTCCCTGTTTTTCTTTATTATTATACTGGCACTTGACAAAAATATTCTTATCACATGGTTACGTCGAGTAGTCTGAATCATGATCCTATTAACTTATTCGATGCTTGATCGCTAATTGGGCGGAATTTCAGTTTTTAGACTTCTATTATTTCCTATCTCATAGTGCACAGAACCGATCAAACTTGCAAATTAGAAAATTATGTCAAGTAGCTTGAATCATGATGCGTTTGATTTCCATAGGGCTCGATCGCTCATGGGGCGACAGTAACTGTCGATTGACTTCCCTGTTTCCCTTCATTATTGTACTGGCACTCAACAAAAATATTCTTATCACATGGTCACGTCGAGTAGTCTGAATCATGATCCTATTGACTTATTTGGGGCTTGATCGCTGATGGGGCAGAATTTCAGTTCTAAGACTTCTATTATTTTCTATCTTATAATGCACAGAACCAATCAAACTTGCAAATTAGAAAATTATGTCAAGTAGCTTAAATCATGATGCCTTTGATTTTCTTGGGGCTAGATCGCTCATGAGACGACAGCAACTGTCGATTGACTCCCCTGCTTCCCTTTATTATTATACTGGCACTACACAGAAATATTCTTATCACATGATTACGTCGAGTAGTCTGAATCATCATCTCATTGGCTTATTCGGGGCTTGATCGCTGATGGGGCGAAATTTCAGTTTCTATACTTTTGTCATTTGCTATCTTATAGTACACGAAACCCATGAAACTTAAGAATTAGGAAATTATGTCAAGTAGCTTAAATCATGATGCCTTTGATTTCCATAGGGCTTGATCGCTTATGGGACGACAGTAACTGTCGATTGACTTCCCTGTTTTCCTTTATTATTGTACTGGCACTCAACAAAAATATTCTTATCACATGGTCACGTCGAGTAGTCTGAATCATGATCCTATTGACTTATTCGATGCTCGATCGCTAATTGGGCGGAATTTCAGTTTTTAGACTTCTATTATTTTCTTATCTTATAGTGCACAGAACCGATCAAACTTGCAAATTAGAAAATTATGTCAAGTAGCATAAATTATGATGCGTTTGATTTCCATTGGGCTTGATCGCTCATGGGACGACAGTAACTGTCGATTGACTTCCCTGTTTTCCTTTATTATTATACTGGCACTTAACAAAAATATTCTTATCACATGGTTACGTCGAGTAGTCTAAATCATGATCCTATTGACTTATTTGGGGCTTGATCGCTAATAGGGCGAAATTTCAGTTTCTAGACCTTTACTTTTTGCTATCTTATAGAACACGAAACCCATCAAACTTGCAAATTAGAAAATTATGTCAAGTAGCTTAAATCATGATGCCTTTGATTCCCATAGGGCTTGATCGCTCATGGGACGACAGTAACTGTCGATTGACTTCCCTGTTTTCCTTTATTATTATACTGGCACTTAACAAAAATATTCTTATCACATGGTTACGTCGAGTAGTCTGAATCATGATCCTATTGACTTATTCGGGGCTTGATCGCTGATGGGGCGAAATTTCAGTTTCTAGACTTCTAATATTTCCTATCTTATAGTGCACAGAACCAATCAAACTTGCAAATTAGAAAATTATGTCAAGTAGCTTGAATCATGATGCGTTTTATTTCCATAGGGCTTGATCGCTCATGGGACGACAGTAACTGTCGATTGACTTCCCTGTTTTCCTTTATTATTATACTGGCACTTAACAAAAATATTCTTATCACATGGTTACGTCGAGTAGTCTGAATCATGATCCTATTGACTTATTCGGGGCTTGATCGCTAATGGGGCGAAATTTCAGTTTTTAGACTTCTATTTATTTCTGTGCACTATCTGATAGTGAAATAATAGAAGTCGCTAGAAATGAAATATGTCACAGTAGCGATCAATCCCATGATGCGTTTGGATCATGATTCAGACTACTCGACGTAACCATGTGATAAGAATATTTTTGTTAAGTGCCAGTATAATAATAAAGAAAAACAGGGAAGTCAATCGACAGTTACTGTCGTCCCATGAGCGATCAAGCCCTATGAAAATCAAACGCATCATGATTCAAGCTACTTGACATAATTTTCTAATTCTTGAGTTCAATGGGTTTCGTGTACTATAAGATAGCGAATGATAGAAGTCTAGAAACTAAAATTTCGCCCCATCAGCAATCAAGCATTGAGTAAGTCAATGGGATCATGATTCAGACCACTCGACGTAACTATGTGATAAGAATATTTCTGTGTAGTGCCAGTATGATTATAAAGGAAAACAGGGAAGTCAATCGACAGTTACTGTCGTCCCATGAGCGCCAAGCCCCATGGAGATCAAACGCATCATGATTTAAGCTACTCGATTTCGATTTTCTAATTTGCAAGTTTGATCGGTTCAGTGCACTATAAAATAAAAAATAATAAGAGTCTAAAAACTGAAATTTCGCCCCATTAGCGATCAAGCCCCGAATAAGTCAATAGGATCATCATTCAGACTACTCGACGTAACCATGTGATAAGGATATTTTTGTTAAGTGCCAGTACAATAATAAAGGAAAACAGGGGAGTCAATCGACAGTTACTGTCGTCCTATGAGCGATCAAGCCCTGTGGAAATCGAAAACATCATGATTCAAGCCACTCGACATAATTTTCTAATTTGCAAGTTTCATGGGTTTCGTGTACTATAATATAGCAAATGATTGAAGTCTAGAAACTGAAATTCCGCCCCATTAGCCATCAAGCCCTAAATAAGTCAATGGGATCATGATTCAGACTACTCGACGTATCCATGTGATAAGAATATTTTTGTTAAGTGCCAGTACAATGATAAAGGAAAACAGGGGAGTCAATCGACAGTTACTGTCGTCCCATGAGCGATCAAGCCCTATGGAAATCAAACGCATCAGGATTTAAGCTACTTGACCTAATTTTTCAATTCACGAGTTTTATGGGTTTCGTCCACTATAAGATAGCAAATGATAGAAGTCTAGAAACTAAAATTTTGCCTCATCAGCGATCAAGCCCCGCATAAGTCAATGGGATCATGATTCAGACTACTCGACGTAACCATGTGATAAATATATTTTTGTTAAGTGCCACTACAATAATAAAGGGAAACAGGGAAGTCAATCGACAGTTACTGTCGTCCCATGAGCGATCAAGCCCTATGTAAATCAAACGCATCATGATTTAAGCTACTTGACATAATTTTCTGATTTGCAAGTTTAATGGGTTCCGTGTACTATAAGATAGCAAAAAATAGAAGTCTAGAAACTGAAATTCTGATCCATCAGCGATCAAGCGCCGAATAAGTCAATGAGATCATGATTCAGACTACTCGACGTAACCATTTGATAAGAATATTTTTGTTAAGTGCCAGTATAATAATAAAGGAAAACAGGGAAGTCAATCGACAGGTACTGTCGTCTCATTAGCGATCAAGCCCTATGGAAATCAAAGGCATCATGATTCA
>JASANH010000444.1:0-26439 GCA_030248295.1 Mesodorylaimus sp. YZB2_4 | reverse complement strand
AACTGATGAAACCAAAAATTTTTCACCACAGAAGAATTCAAAAATGAGGGTACCGTAGTGTACATAAAATGAGTAAACACTCACTGCCAATAATTGATCATATAGCCAAGACAGATCATTGACTCGCTTTAAACATCATTTCTTCTTCCTGTTTGGTTCTCTTCTTTTATGTTGCTAATAGACCCTGACCGCGCCGGCATCATGTTTCCTTCGAGCCAGCGATGCCTAATCATCGCGAATTTTATTCTGTTGGAACTATAGATACTTGATTTTCTTCTTCTGGCGTCGACATGTTCTTTTTTACCTGAACCAAGTATTTTCTATCCCCGTCTGAACTGAAAAGGCCCCAAAATATTGACGTGCTCAACCTTTATCCGTACATTTGCAAATATGGCCGTCTTCCTGTTTGACATCCAAAAATTATCACGAAAAATTTTTAAGTCATCGACGCGAACAATATGCCATACGAAGGACTGGTCAAGTGTAAAGTGCTTCCTCCAACCAATCTTCTACACCCTGTGCTTCCATTACGTTGCAACAAGAATTTCGTTATTTCCACTTTGTGCTGTATGCGGTTTATGTTCAAATCATCGAGGTTTATGAGGTGAAAATGAGCCCTGTCTTTTATACCGTAGCTAATGTTCAATCATTCAAGAGTGAATCCCTTTCCTTTATAGCTTTGGCATTATGACGAATATGAACAGTATGACAAAGTATCCTATCCAAAAGGTGGCCTTTTTGCGGCATACATTAACGATTTTTTCAGAATCAAGCAAGAAGCTGATGGATGGCCAGATGGTATAGCACAGAAGAAAAACGGCAATCATTCTTGAACAAATGAATGCAAAGAGAAGGAATCGCACTGCGACCAAGAAGGATGATCAAAAATCCTGGGTTAAGAGCGTTGGCCAAGCTTTCTCTAAACAGGTGTCCGATACTTCCCAATAACTTTTTAGTAGGCTATCTAAACTAACTCTTAATTTTAGCTTCTGGGGAAAATTTGGGCAACGAAGCAAACTGTCTAAATCTGAGTACTTCACGGAAGCCGCAGCCTTTTTCGAATTGGTATTCAATCCTGCCATATGCACTAAGACAGCGCGCATTGTCAATGACAAAATGGTCAATGTTCAGTACGATATCCAAGACGATTTTGAAGAAGTTCTGGCCAATACAAACACGGTCATCGCGGCATATGCGACGGCCTAAGCTCGGTTAAAAACTTGGAAATTGGAGAACTGCAAGATCGAGTGCTCTACTTTGACACGGTCTCAATCATTTATCTCGATCGCCCCCATGACATTTATCAACCGCCGGTTGGAAATTTCCAGGGTAACTTGTGCTTTTCCTATATATATTCTACTTGGCTGCTTTTTTATGTGACTAATAATCCTTCCAAGTGAGATGACTGATGAACTTGAAAAAGATTATGGTGTAGGTAGTTGAATAACCGAGTTCGTTAGCGGTGGGCCGAAGCAAATCCCCCATGAAGTGTGGAGCACAAGAGAAAAGAAAATAAAGATCGGTATCAAGGTGAAAGGATTCAGAATCACGAATGATATTGCTGCCGACATCGATTTCGATAATTTGCGGGACAAGGTTCAGGCGTTCGTCAACGAAAAAGACAGGCAAGAAACAGTCACTCGCATACAACGCATCGAACGGAATCAGCAACGCCAAGTCGGGACAGTGATAAGAAAGAAGGTCTATCGCGTCACATATGACAAGCGTGTAGTTCTTCCTGATTTTACAGCTGTGCCATGCGGTTATGCCCGCAGGGAGTGTCTGCCCCTTACTTGTTCCCATTTTTAGGTTTGTACAAAATGACTGTTGTTTTTTTTCACAGTATTCACATATACTAACTGGTGACACTATATCGTGAAGCATTGCACCCAAAAATGACTGTCCGGGCGCCACACGGGCTGGCTTTATAAGGTATGCGTGGCGTGGTGTTCCTGACTTGGGAAGGGAGGGAGGAAAAAAGTAGGTGGAGTGGACTGTCCCAGCTTCCTCCAACCCCCTTTTTCCTTGTATATGTCTAGTTATGTTTTAAGCCAGCTTCTGTATCGACGCCACACGGGCTGGCTTCATTAGGTATGCGCGGTGTGGTTTTCTTGGCATGGGGAAGGGAGGGCGGAAAAAAGTAGGCGGAGTCGACTGTCTGGAAAACGGGGGAGGGGGCAGTCTGGGTATACAATACATTAGCATAGAGCATTGCACCCCCAAAGCGCCAGGGATAACAGGAGTATGTTCTGTACAAGATTATGTTTCGTACAGGGGCATCTTAAAGCATTGCCTATACCCCACGTGTGCTCCGCAAAGTGCCAGGGATAACTACTACCAATCGTCAAGTCCAGCTCTGTCCTTGAACGATTCAATTTTTAATTCCAGCTCTGACGAGTAAGGGGGGGGGGGTTGCTTCCTGTTTGCTTGAATTAGCATTTTGCTTTATTTCAGGATAAAGAGGCTACCAAAGCCAGTTGGCCATTTGTGCGTTAGAAAGAAGTATGAGCGCCCACGCTTACAAAACATGGCTAAGACTTATAAGAATTCTGCCAGGACTTAAACCAAGTTTCTTGCACGAAATTCTGATAAGAATTCTGATCAGAATTCTTCCACACATCTTCTTGGGTTTTTCAGGTATTCATGGATGCATGGCCTGTTGCGCAAAAGGAATACGGCGTACAACTACAATATGGCCAAAAACCAAGGATCAGCGGCCGAAAGGAAGACATTTTTTTAAAGTCGCGTGGGCCAATCTCGCCCTTAGTCCAAAGTCGAATTACCGTTGCGTCGTTGGCATTAGTCCATTGTCCACACTAGTAAATCCAGCCGAGGTGAATGCGTTCGATCCGATGCACATGGTGTACCGGGGCAATGCGGACCAAATTTTTAATCGTTTCTTTGAAAGTAATGTTTTTGTGTTTTTAAACATTGTCCTACATTTTGCTACAATTTTATCCACGATTTTAGATAAACCTGGACGATGGACTGCGTTGTTTGCGCCTAAAGAACCCCAAGAATTATCCGCCGATTTGAGTCTAATTCAATTCCCATTCGAATTCAGTCGAACTATTCCTGATTTGGCTCGCTTGGCAACATTAATGCAGACTCTTAGTTTCAGACTCTGGACTCCGAAGGATTCCGAGCACAGAGTACAGAGTCGTGGCGAAACAGGCCCTAGGTTTATTTGCATGGCACGAGTTTTGGCTAGTAAACGATTCAATGTCGAAAGATCGCACGACAAAAGAGCGCATGGGCAAAAATGTCGCAAGCAAGAAAACCAATGACGCTTGCGACAGCGCATTTATATTTGTTATTGTACATTGAGCCGTTGAGTCAGGCTGTAACCATTTTAGCTGCTTCTGTCTGATTATTGGTTTGCAAGACGCCTTCAAAATCTGCAAAATGTCAGAAGGGAAAGATCGGAAAGGGCATCAAATATTTAACATCAGGAGCTGATCGACTCATCAGATTATTGGCGCAGTGACGGCTGGGCTGTCAGCTTCTGTGAAAGCCCAGTTTCTGTCGGTTCCATGTACAGTATGAAACGTACAGTCATAGAAGTACTTAGCGATGTGCTTCAAAATCTTCGATCGCTGAAAGACTTGATCATTTCTCTCAGAAATTTCAATGAAGCGAAGGTAGCCAACAGGTTTTATTGCGTGACACCGCCGGAGGTGCAAATCGGATTTTGATTATTTCTACAGACAGGAATTTGCAACTGCCATCGCACAGACCCCACTGGTAACAGATGACAGAGTCACCATATATTATTTGCGAGGTGTCGCTCATTACTACAACTTTAAAAATCTGCACTTATGTTTATGTTTTCATGAAACAAGTCAAGTGTAGAGGCTGACTCCCGTTTTTTGGTACAAGTAAGATTTTATTTATCTGTGCATCTTCGCCAAGCAGCCTGCGTTGGTAGATCTAGGCAGGTGATTAGTTTTGAAAAGAAAATAAAGATCAGTATGTTTTCAAAGCCAAAAATTCCAGCCTTAATTCGAAGCCTAGAAAACCAGCTTCATGTACTGCTGCATCGACCGGCTGCACCACCATGATCGTGACGTAAATGCTGCGAGAACAGTGGTTCCATGCTCTCATCTTGTACCTGCTATTCTCAGCATACTGTGATATAGTTAGTTTGTTTGTTTTAGGCCTCGCTGACCCACCCCCAGCATATCGATTTTCAGGTGATCCAGTCACAATGAGTTGAATGTAGTTTTCCAGCTCGTCTTGATTATTTTTTTCTCTGACTAGTTTTTATGCGTGGTCCTGACCAGATATTGTGTGTTCCCAGCCAGTAGTCTCATTTGCATAGGGAGCTCAGACTTGTATATAAGTAGCGCGTTTGTGTGTGTTGATGCCAGAGTGTGTCTCTGAAGAAGTCAGTATGCCACGCTTCGTAAATCGTCGTGATTATCGTTCGTCGCCTTATTGGTCTCGTTCCATGAGTAAGTTGTATTAAGTGTAGGGAGTTCGGAGTAGGAAAAGCTATCTACCCAACTTCGTTACATTTTGGGGGCCACTCGGTTCTTACCCGTTTGAGAGCCGTCAATCGCACTAGGTCCGCTAATCAGACCAGTGCCTCTTTTTCCATCAGTAGATCCTCGAATAGACCACTGACGCTTCTGGTAGGTCCTCGAATAGGCCACCGTTCCTATCAGTAGGTCCTCAAATAGGCCACTGACGCTTCTGGTAGGTCCTCGATAGGCCACCGTTTCTATCAGTAGGTCCTCGAATAGGCCACTGACGCTTCTGGTAGGTCCTCGATAGGCCACCGCTTCTATCAGTAGGTCCTCAAATAGGCCACTGACGCTTCTGGTAGGTCCTCGATAGGCCACCGTTTCTATCAGTAGGTCCTCGAATAGGCCACTGACGCTTTTCGTAGGTCCTTGAATAGGCCACCGACCCTATCAGTAGGTCCTCGAATAGGCCATCAGTTGTCCTTTGTTTTTCTTGCGAAAATGGAGGCTACATTAGCGAGTTTGAATCAACCGTTTTATCGTATTTGGGATACGAATCCATTAATAGGAGACTTAGGTCAGGATGCTACCAAGTGGTTTGAACAATTCGAGTATTTATCTGACCTAGTCGAAGGAATTAATGATGCCATTCGTTTGCGAGAATTGAAAAAGTCTGTAAAAGATAGGGCACAAAATATTGTCCGTGGGGCACAAGCAAACCAGATTGATACCTATGCTCGCGCCAAAGCTTTGTTGTTAGCAAGCTTAGTGAAACCTCATCAGTTAGCAATTTGGCGACAGGAGTTCTCAAATAGGAGGAAACAAGAAAAGGAAACCGTAGCTGACTATTTAAGAGATCTGAAAATGTTAGTGAGGCAAGCTTATCCGGGTGAACCTCAGGAAGCTCAGCATTTAGTTTTGAAGGAACGATTTATCGAAGGATTGAAAGTGTGCGATAAGTCGCATCCAAATTATAAGTTGTGGAAAGCCGCTTATATGAACATCGCTAGAACTTTAGATGATGTCTTAACTGCTGTCAGTACCGCAGAAATTACTCAAAGAATGTTTTCGTTATCCTCTTTAGCTATTGTTAATAACCCATCGCCGTCTGACATCGTACACGGCATTGGAGCAGTTATGGGCCACAATAATAATCGATCGTGGCAGAGGCGGATTCCGAGGACGGAATAATTATCTACGTGGCGGAAGAATGAGCAATGGTCAAGTTCAAAATGCGCAGCAGAACACTCCGGAGCCTCAGCAACAACAGTTGTGCAAGTACGATGGGTTCCCTCACCCTTCCGAGCAATGCCGGTTGATGAGTCGAGCCAGCAACCGACTGGCAGCCAATGGCGGACAAGGCTGCAGCTTCTGTGGTCGACACAACCACGTGTTGGCGAATTGCTTCTTGTATCCAGCCGCTAAGAACCGATTGAGTGGAAGAAACCCATTCCTGTTAACGGATAGCAATCAGGCAAGTACTAGAGCCAATCAGAATCCTTATGAGATGGGTACAGATAGGCAGAAAAATCAGTCTCATGGAAGGAATAGATTTAGCTACTCGCATGGCAGACAGACTGGATCTAATCAGAATCAAGGAATGCGTTCACGCGATGTGCATAACGCAGCAGTCAACAAAGACGATCACGATGTAAATCTGGGAGAACTGTTTTTCGAACCTTCCGCAGATTACGGGTGTAGCTTATTTGATACAGGCCCTGAAGAGTATGCATATGATGAGTATGAGCCTTACGTAGAGCATGTTTCGAGAGAAGAAAATCCGATCTTACAGGATACGAATGCGCAAATGTTGGCTGTAACCAGTGCCACACTATCACCGTCGCAGACAACCAACGTCATTCAAAATGGAAGTATCACATCCGTACAGGTAGTCGAGAACCCACCAGCACCCGTTGTGCCGACCACGCCTTCCTTGGAGCAGTCGTTCCCGACACTGCAGTCAGTTACTACGGCCAGTACTACACTCGCGACCAGTCCGATCGTGGTCGAAAATTTATTTGAATTCGAGTATACAGTCACGGAAACGCCGTCTACTAGTACGACCAATGTGAGCACGAGCAACCATGACTTTAGCTGCATTCAAAGTTCCTCAAATGGTAAGAAAATTATCTGGCCTTTGTCAAATATACCTGGCCGTTACTTGGTCTCTTATCTGTTCAGCCGTCGCTGCCTCAAAGGCAGTTTGCCAACATTGCCACCGATGGTTCGGGGACAGTACAAAGCGAGGACGACGACCGCCCGCTGACACCACACGGTGGTCCTCCAGACGATACTCGCATATAACGACAAACACGAGCGAGAGATGGAAAGGGAGAAACCCCCAGGCGATTGTGAATTCGATCGATGATGCAATCGATTTATTTCGTTTTCTGTCTCCGTTTGCGTTCAGTACGCTAGGCCCCGTTGTGGTAGGCCTAGTTTTTGTGGCGACTTATGTGTTTAAGGAACATTTTGCTAATGAAATTTGGCTAAGAAATGCAAGCTTACAGGTTGATCAACAGTGGGAGTACGCGTGTGCCAAGCTCGAAGACGATCAGGTACCTGCAGCAGTCCCACTCACAAAGTTTGTGGCAGCAAATGTGTGGGCTAGAGCACTCATGGACACTGGTGCAGGGAAAAGTTTTGTCAGTGAGACCTTTGCGGACTTGCTCAGTCAAAAAGACAGTTCACTCGAGACGCAGGAATGTAAACGATCATCTATGACCGCAATAAACGGCCAGTCGTTTGTACCCCAGAACTAATTCTCATGTCAGATAGAAGTCTTGGAGCAACACGTTTTCCATCGATTTTTCGTCCTAGAAGGCCTACCCGTCCCTGTTGTGCTGGGTCTTATGACTAAATCAGGTCAAATAAAATTTGATTTCGTCAAACGCGCACATCTTAATAATATGACTGTGCAATTATGCAGGGAGGTGTACGCGGACAGACACCCTCAGTACTCAAAAGAAGCCACAGTTTGTTCAGCTGAGGATGTGACAATATTACCACGAATCAGCAAATTCGCATGGGCTCAAGTCACAGGAGAGGACATAAATAAGACAGCTTGTTTTAGCGGATGCTACGAGCCTGCTAGCCCTGATGAACTTGTTTTAGTGGAGAATTGTGTGATTGACATCAAGAAGGGACGATTTCCAGTAAAACTAGTGAATACGTTACAAAACCCGGTGCGCCTATCAGCGGGCACTACGATCGGCTATACAGAGGAGGTCGCTGAAGTGATACCCGTTGACCAAAAGTTCGAAGTACAGACTGACGGACACGAAGATCCTGTCGAGCAAATCAAGCAGTTTAAATTTAATAATCCATTGGTTACTTCGCCCTCAAAACAGGATTTTCGGAACTTCCTTCTATCGTGGGCGAACAAGAATTATTCGCGTCAAGCACGCTTGACTTAAAACCTGCAGATATTGAAATCAAGCATGTAATCAATACTGGCAATCACCCACCAGTTAATATACCGCCTCGCCGAATGCCCTTTGCGCAGCGGGAACTAGCAGAAAGAATGGTGGCAGAAATGAAACTGGGCGGTCAAGCGGAAGATTCACACAGCGCTTGGGCGAGTCCGCCTTGTATAGTGCGCAGAAAAACGGGGAATACCGTTTCGCAGTTGATTACCGCAAACTGAACGAGATCAAGTCCGTGATGAGCACCCTCTTCCCCGTATGGATGATTTGCTAGACTCCCTTGCTGGAGCCAAGTTTTTCTGTAGCTTGGATTTGATCTCGGGATATTGGCAAATAAAATTAAGGGAAGAAGACAAGGAGAAGACAGCTTTCCGAATACCTGGAGGAGGTCACTATCAGTTCAAGGTCCTCCCTTTTGGCCTAACTAATGCGCCAGCTGTCTTCATGCGTCTAATGAACGCCACATTGGCGGGCATGACATTCAAGGATTGCCTTGTCTATCTCGATGATATTTTAGTGTGGGGGACTAAGTTTGAGGAAATGAAGCAAAGGCTGGATGCAGTGTTCAAACGATTGCATGAAGTAAACCTCCGTCTTAAACTGTCGAAATGCCATTTCTTGAGAGCTGAAGTGCCATTTTTGGGTCATATCGTATCTGCCGAAGGTTTGAAAACTGACAACAGTGAAGTAATGGCAGTTCAAGACATGCCAGTCCCTACAGATCGGAAAGCAGTGCGCCGATTCCTCGGCATGTGCACATTTTATCGACGCTTCATTTTTAATTTTTCAAAGATTGCTCGGCCTCTGTTTGAATTAACGAAGGAAGCAGTAAAGTTCGTATGGAGCTCTGACGCCAACACAGCTTTCGAAGAGCTAAAAGAGCGCTTGACATAGGCACCTATTTTGGCTTACCCGGATTTCAAGAAGCCTTTTATCATATACACTGATGCTAATGGAGAAGGATTGGGCGCCATTTTATCGCAAATCGACGAAGAAGGACGGGAACACCCCGTCGCCTACGCTAGCCGGTCCTTGCTCTTCAGCGAAAAGAAATACCCAGCTACAGAATTGGAAGGTCTGGCCTTGTATTGGGCAGTCAAGCATTTTCGCCCATACATCTATGGTCAAAAATTCACTGTAATCACAGACCATCTTCCCCTAGTAGCCATTTTTAAAGGCAAGCAACATGACGGCCGTTTCGCGAGATGGATCTCCAACCTAACAGGCATGCATTTTGAGGTACAGTACAGACCTGGAATAAAGCATGCAAATGTGGACGCCCTATCCCGCGCCAGCATCCCAAAACCTGACTTGCAAGCCCTTTTGTTTGACAGCCCTTTCGACCGCAATCAAATGATAGCGGCGGAACGGGAGGTATCCCATTACGACCTAAAGGTTCGGGATGAACATGCTAAGCATGCAGAGATGGCTATAGCTCAACACATGGATCATACTATCAAGGAAAGAATCGAGTTTTTGGAATGCGGGATTTTACTGGAAGACGAACAACTTGCGCGCCAATTTGTCTTGGAAAGACCTCGATATATGCTTAAAGATGGACTGTTGGTACATCTAATGCGTTGGAGCAAGCAATCTGAGCCAGTTTTTTAAATCGTAATACCTCAGAATATGAAAGGAGAAATGCTACGCCAGTGCCACAGTGACGCATTCGCAGCGCATTTCGGGGTTGGAAAAACGTTCGATAAGCTCGCGCTGCGATATTATTGGGATGGTTATTTTCAAGATGTAGAAAGATACGTAAAACAGTGCGCATGGTGCGCTAGATTCAAAAACCCTCATCGGAAAAATGTCGCGCCGCTTCAGTCGATGCCAGCCACAGCTAGGCCGTGGGAACGTGTTGGGGTTGACTTATTTGGTCCGTTGCCTGCAACACGGCGAGGAAATGAATACATCATCGTCTTTACTGACGAGTACATGAATACATGGGTCGAGGCAGTGCCCCTCCCAAACAAATCGGCTAAGACAGTCGCAATTGCATTTGTGAGGGAAATACTGTGCCGTTATGGAAGTTGCGATGAGCTGATCTCAGATCGAGGCACTGAGTTCCTGAACCAGGTTATGGCCGAAGTCTGCAAATTATGCGACATTCAGAAGAAAAATACAACGGCTTATCATCTCATGTGTAACGGGCTGACTGAAAGATTCAACAAAGTCCTTGGTACGATGTTGGGAATTCACATAAAGCAATTCGGCACTGATTGGGATAGCGCCTTGCCGTTAATTCTATTTGCATAAAGATCGTCAGTTCAATCAACAGTCAAATTCGCGCCTTATAAGATCTTGTTTGGAAGGGAGCCCAAAATCCCAGGCGAATTATCAGTGCAACCTGTAGAACGCAAAAGCACGAAGGATTACGCCGATGATGTTGCTGCAGGGCTGAACCCCATGAAAGCAATTATCCGTAACAATTTAAGAGAAGCTAAAGAAAGGCAAAAATATCATTATGACAGAAATCGTGAGACCCATGAGTTCTCACAAGGGAACATCGCCAACCGTTAAGTCGAACTTTCAGAAACCAAAAATTGTAATATGTTCCTAGGTGCAAAAGAAAGCTCTGTGCAAAATATTAGAGGCGTCTGGCCAACTGCTCAGCAGTGGTCAGCGTCTAAAGTCCCGAATTTTTGTGTGTTAACGAAGCTGAGCGTTAAGAAAAACACGCAAAGTTTTTTCCAAACTAGATTTTTGGGTTCGGAGTTTCGAGTTGAAGCTTCACACACTCGGGTTTGGGGGTTTTTGCTGAAAAAACCCAAAACATCCAGCAGAATTTGAAAATTTTACTGTACCCTTCGCGCTGACCAGAACTGACCAGTTGGCCAAACGCCTCTAATATTTTGCACAGAGCTTTCTTTTGCACCCAGGACCATGTCACAATTTTTGGTTTTCCAAAATTCGACTTAACGGTTGGCGATGTTCCCTTGTCAGTGAATAGTCTGGTATGGCTGCAAATGGTACCCAAAGGAACTGGGGCGAAATTACAGGCCAAGTGGGACGGACCTTATATTGTCGTAGCGAAACCAAGTCCAGTAGATAGTGTCATTCGCTTATGGTCGCAGCCAACGGCAAACAGGAAATTGGTGCACAATAACAGACTGAAACCGTGTTATGCGCCATGGGAAATTCCACCAGGTATGGAAGATGAAGAGGACGATGACATTTCGATAATGACACCTAACCCCCAGACAAACAGTTCGCATCCTCGGCCTGATTGTGAGGTCGCACCACCAGCATCACATCAACCAGTACCACCGGAGCAGATTGAGGAATGTAGGGCGGGTCACTCTGAGCTAAGATCAGGTAGGTCGTCGTCTCCTGATTTCAGCACACCACCAACATCGCCACCGCCTGTGAAGACAGCGACCGTCGTCCCAAATGAATCGAATTTGGTTCCATGTAATACTGAGGAGTCGCCGTCACGCGCGGCAGCACAAGAAATTTCTAGGACACTAGTGCCGAAATCACCAGATACTGCGAGGAGCGAGACAACATCATCACCGCAACAGAGTCGGGAACAATCAGATCGATCGGATACCTTACCCGCGACGCGTACAAATTGGGCAAGAGAAAACCGTCTTCGAGCCAACCCCACCAAGACGACTCGTTATCAAGCTGCGGATTGGAAAAAATGACTAGCGATCAGGAGTCGATCGCTCCAGAAACCCCCGGCGTGTGTGATATAGTTAGTTTGTTTGTTCTAGGCCTCGCTGACCCACCCTTAGCATATCGATTTTCAGGTGATCCAGTCACAATGAGTTGGATGTAGTTTTCCAGCTCGTCTTGATTATTTTTTTCTCTGACTAGTTTTTCCACACAATATCTGGTTGGGAACACACAATATCTGGTCCTGACCAGATATTGTGTGTTCCCAGCCAGTAGTCTCATTTGCATAGGGAGCTCAGACTTGTATATAAGTAGCGCGTTTGTGTGTGTTGATGCCAGAGTGTGTCTCTGAAGAAGTCAGTATGCCACGCTTCGTAAATCGTCGTGATTATCGTTCGTCGCCTTATTGGTCTCGTTCCATGAGTAAGTTGTATTGAGTGTAGGGAGTTCGGAGTAGGAAAAGCTATTTCCCCAACTTCGTTACACCACTTTTTGTACACGTACCTGCCCTATGCTGGGAACACTATGTAAATCTTTACCGCGCTGCTCGAGCCTTCTTCAAACCCAAGTCAGTCCTCGCCTTTCCAGACGGAAAACAAATAAATACCAGAGCAAAAAGGCGCAGAAACTGAAACCTGGAGCAAATGGCTTTCGATGGAACAAAATGCACACCAATTTATGTTAAAAGAAAACCCCCGCAAGAATTCTGATTCTTAGAGGGAACCATGCATCGCGGTTTAGCGGAAAGGCGTGAAACTTGATGAGAATAGTTCGGTAGAGAACAACAAACCTGCCGAAGGCAACAAACGTTGGCACTGACCATTGTCCACTCGGATTTAGGAAATAGTCTCTTGGTCACCATTCACCTATCCCCACTGTTTGGCGCAAGATAGTCCATCACGTGCAAACTACATATAGCGCAGATAAGGCTGTACAGTTCAGTCATTTGAGTTAATTCGTCTTTGCTGTTCCAAAAGAAAGATTGCATTCCAGATATCCACGATTTCCGCTCTGAGAAAATCCCTTTTGATGTGACAGGGAATGCCTGAAAGGGGTCTAAAAGCGCTTCAAATTGTGCGTCAAAAGCTCTTTGGCGCAGAGGACTTTTGACGCACAATTTTTGCAATCGGGCTGCTGTGCACTATGGTTCGAGCCTTTCCAAGCTCAGTTCTTTTTGAATTCTGGAATCATTCTCATTTTCTTTCACAAGCATGAATTCCTATACGTTAATTATTGATGTATTCTGTTATATTATTTCTCTAATAATATCAAAAATGACTGTTCTACTTTTTGCGCTGGTCTCCTTGTCATGTAAACCTGGAGACGTGCAGTCCGTATTCGTGCATTTAGTTTGAAACCAGAAAAATCTCAACAATCCATCACGAAAAATAAATGAAAACAATATTGTTATAAATGAAACTGGCAATCGCCCCGTGCGAGATAGTTTCTGACTTTTGGCATTGTTCAGGTGAGCGTTTACAGTCAAACAGAGGCCGAGCAATCTTTGAAAAATTAAAAATGAAGCGTCGATAAAATGTGCACATGCCGAGGAATCGGCGCACTGCTTTCCGATCTGTAGGGACTGGCATGTCTTGAACTGCCATTACTTCACTGTTGTCAGTTTTCAAACCTTCGGCAGATACGATATGACCCAAAAATGGCACTTCAGCTCTCAAGAAATGGCATTTCGACAGTTTAAGACGGAGGTTTACTTCATGCAATCGTTTGAACACTGCATCCAGCCTTTGCTTCATTTCCTCAAACTTAGTCCCCCACACTAAAATATCATCGAGATAGACAAGGCAATCCTTGAATGTCATGCCCGCCAATGTGGCGTTCATTAGACGCATGAAGACAGCTGGCGCATTAGTTAGGCCAAAAGGGAGGACCTTGAACTGATAGTGACCTCCTCCAGGTATTCGGAAAGCTGTCTTCTCCTTGTCTTCTTCCCTTAATTTTATTTGCCAATATCCCGAGATCAAATCCAAGCTACAGAAAAACTTGGCTCCAGCAAGGGAGTCTAGCAAATCATCCATACGGGGAAGAGGGTGCTCATCACGGACTGTGATCTCGTTCAGTTTGCGGTAATCAACTGCGAAACGGTATTCCCCGTTTTTCTTGCGCACTATACAAGGCGGACTCGCCCAAGCGCTGTGTGAATCTTCCGCTTGACCGCCCAGTTTCATTTCTGCCACCATTCTTTCTGCTAGTTCCCGCTGCGCAAAGGGCATTCGGCGAGGCGGTATATTAACTGGTGGGTGATTGCCAGTATTGATTACATGCTTGATTTCAATATCTGCAGGTTTTAAGTCAAGCGTGCTTGACGCGAATAATATCTTGTTCGCCCACGATAGAAGGAAGTTCCGAAAATCCTGTTTTGAGGGCGAAGTAACCAATGGATTATTAAATTTAAACTGCTTGATTTGCTCGACAGGATCTTCGTGTCCGTCAGTCTGTACTTCGAACTTTTGGTCAACGGGTATCACTTCAGCGACCTCCTCTGTATAGCCGATCGTAGTGCCCGCTGATAGGCGCACCGGGTTTTGTAACGTATTCACTAGTTTTACTGGAAATCGTCCCTTCTTGATGTCAATCACACAATTCTCCACTAAAACAAGTTCATCAGGGCTAGCAGGCTCGTAGCATCCGCTAAAACAAGCTGTCTTATTTATGTCCTCTCCTGTGACTTGAGCCCATGCGAATTTGCTGATTCGTGGTAATATTGTCACATCCTCAGCTGAACAAACTGTGGCTTCTTTTGAGTACTGAGGGTGTCTGTCCGCGTACACCTCCCTGCATAATTGCACAGTCATATTATTAAGATGTGCGCGTTTGACGAAATCAAATTTTATTTGACCTGATTTAGTCATAAGACCCAGCACAACAGGGACGGGTAGGCCTTCTAGGACGAAAAATCGATGGAAAACGTGTTGCTCCAAGACTTCTATCTGACATGAGAATTAGTTCTGGGGTACAAACGACTGGCCGTTTATTGCGGTCATAGATGATCGTTTACATTCCTGCGTCTCGAGTGAACTGTCTTTTTGACTGAGCAAGTCCGCAAAGGTCTCACTGACAAAACTTTTCCCTGCACCAGTGTCCATGAGTGCTCTAGCCCACACATTTGCTGCCACAAACTTTGTGAGTGGGACTGCTGCAGGTACCTGATCGTCTTCGAGCTTGGCACACGCGTACTCCCACTGTTGATCAACCTGTAAGCTTGCATTTCTTAGCCAAATTTCATTAGCAAAATGTTCCTTAAACACATAAGTCGCCACAAAAACTAGGCCTACCACAACGGGGCCTAGCGTACTGAACGCAAACGGAGACAGAAAACGAAATAAATCGATTGCATCATCGATCGAATTCACAATCGCCTGGGGGTTTCTCCCTTTCCATCTCTCGCTCGTGTTTGTCGTTATATGCGAGTATCGTCTGGAGGACCACCGTGTGGTGTCAGCGGGCGGTCGTCGTCCTCGCTTTGTACTGTCCCCGAACCATCGGTGGCAATGTTGGCAAACTGCCTTTGAGGCAGCGACGGCTGAACAGATAAGAGACCAAGTAACGGCCAGGTATATTTGACAAAGGCCAGATAATTTTCTTACCATTTGAGGAACTTTGAATGCAGCTAAAGTCATGGTTGCTCGTGCTCACATTGGTCGTACTAGTAGACGGCGTTTCCGTGACTGTATACTCGAATTCAAATAAATTTTCGACCACGATCGGACTGGTCGCGAGTGTAGTACTGGCCGTAGTAACTGACTGCAGTGTCGGGAACGACTGCTCCAAGGAAGGCGTGGTCGGCACAACGGGTGCTGGTGGGTTCTCGACTACCTGTACGGATGTGATACTTCCATTTTGAATGACGTTGGTTGTCTGCGACGGTGATAGTGTGGCACTGGTTACAGCCAACATTTGCGCATTCGTATCCTGTAAGATCGGATTTTCTTCTCTCGAAACATGCTCTACGTAAGGCTCATACTCATCATATGCATACTCTTCAGGGCCTGTATCAAATAAGCTACACCCGTAATCTGCGGAAGGTTCGAAAAACAGTTCTCCCAGATTTACATCGTGATCGTCTTTGTTGACTGCTGCGTTATGCACATCGCGTGAACGCATTCCTTGATTCTGATTAGATCCAGTCTGTCTGCCATGCGAGTAGCTAAATCTATTCCTTCCATGAGACTGATTTTTCTGCCTATCTGTACCCATCTCATAAGGATTCTGATTGGCTCTAGTACTTGCCTGATTGCTATCCGTTAACAGGAATGGGTTTCTTCCACTCAATCGGTTCTTAGCGGCTGGATACAAGAAGCAATTCGCCAACACGTGGTTGTGTCGACCACAGAAGCTGCAGCCTTGTCCGCCATTGGCTGCCAGTCGGTTGCTGGCTCGACTCATCAACCGGCATTGCTCGGAAGGGTGAGGGAACCCATCGTACTTGCACAACTGTTGTTGCTGAGGCTCCGGAGTGTTCTGCTGCGCATTTTGAACTTGACCATTGCTCATTCTTCCGCCACGTAGATAATTATTCCGTCCTCGGAATCCGCCTCTGCCACGATCGATTATTATTGTGGCCCATAACTGCTCCAATGCCGTGTACGATGTCAGACGGCGATGGGTTATTAACAATAGCTAAAGAGGATAACGAAAACATTCTTTGAGTAATTTCTGCGGTACTGACAGCAGTTAAGACATCATCTAAAGTTCTAGCGATGTTCATATAAGCGGCTTTCCACAACTTATAATTTGGATGCGACTTATCGCACACTTTCAATCCTTCGATAAATCGTTCCTTCAAAACTAAATGCTGAGCTTCCTGAGGTTCACCCGGATAAGCTTGCCTCACTAACATTTTCAGATCTCTTAAATAGTCAGCTACGGTTTCCTTTTCTTGTTTCCTCCTATTTGAGAACTCCTGTCGCCAAATTGCTAACTGATGAGGTTTCACTAAGCTTGCTAACAACAAAGCTTTGGCGCGAGCATAGGTATCAATCTGGTTTGCTTGTGCCCCACGGACAATATTTTGTGCCCTATCTTTTACAGACTTTTTCAATTCTCGCAAACGAATGGCATCATTAATTCCTTCGACTAGGTCAGATAAATACTCGAATTGTTCAAACCACTTGGTAGCATCCTGACCTAAGTCTCCTATTAATGGATTCGTATCCCAAATACGATAAAACGGTTGATTCAAACTCGCTAATGTAGCCTCCATTTTCGCAAGAAAAACAAAGGACAACTGATGGCCTATTCGAGGACCTACTGATAGGGTCGGTGGCCTATTCAAGGACCTACGAAAAGCGTCAGTGGCCTATTCGAGGACCTACTGATAGAAACGGTGGCCTATCGAGGACCTACCAGAAGCGTCAGTGGCCTATTTGAGGACCTACTGATAGAAGCGGTGGCCTATCGAGGACCTACCAGAAGCGTCAGTGGCCTATTCGAGGACCTACTGATAGAAACGGTGGCCTATCGAGGACCTACCAGAAGCGTCAGTGGCCTATTTGAGGACCTACTGATAGGAACGGTGGCCTATTCGAGGACCTACCAGAAGCGTCAGTGGTCTATTCGAGGATCTACTGATGGAAAAAGAGGCACTGGTCTGATTAGCGGACCTAGTGCGATTGACGGCTCTCAAACGGGTAAGAACCGAGTGGCCCCCAAAATGTAACGAAGTTGGGTAGATAGCTTTTCCTACTCCGAACTCCCTACACTTAATACAACTTACTCATGGAACGAGACCAATAAGGCGACGAACGATAATCACGACGATTTACGAAGCGTGGCATACTGACTTCTTCAGAGACACACTCTGGCATCAACACACACAAACGCGCTACTTATATACAAGTCTGAGCTCCCTATGCAAATGAGACTACTGGCTGGGAACACACAATATCTGGTCAGGACCACGCATAAAAACTAGTCAGAGAAAAAAATAATCAAGACGAGCTGGAAAACTACATTCAACTCATTGTGACTGGATCACCTGAAAATCGATATGCTGGGGGTGGGTCAGCGAGGCCTAAAACAAACAAACTAACTATATCACAGTATGCTGAGAATAGCAGGTACAAGATGAGAGCATGGAACCACTGTTCTCGCAGCATTTACGTCACGATCATGGTGGTGCAGCCGGTCGATGCAGCAGTACATGAAGCTGGTTTTCTAGGCTTCGAATTAAGGCTGGAATTTTTGGCTTTGAAAACATACTGATCTTTATTTTCTTTTCAAAACTAATCACCTGCCTAGATCTACCAACGCAGGCTGCTTGGCGAAGATGCACAGATAAATAAAATCTTACTTGTACCAAAAAACGGGAGTCAGCCTCTACACTTGACTTGTTTCATGAAAACATAAACATAAGTGCAGATTTTTAAAGTTGTAGTAATGAGCGACACCTCGCAAATAATATATGGTGACTCTGTCATCTGTTACCAGTGGGGTCTGTGCGATGGCAGTTGCAAATTCCTGTCTGTAGAAATAATCAAAATCCGATTTGCACCTCCGGCGGTGTCACGCAATAAAACCTGTTGGCTACCTTCGCTTCATTGAAATTTCTGAGAGAAATGATCAAGTCTTTCAGCGATCGAAGATTTTGAAGCACATCGCTAAGTACTTCTATGACTGTACGTTTCATACTGTACATGGAACCGACAGAAACTGGGCTTTCACAGAAGCTGACAGCCCAGCCGTCACTGCGCCAATAATCTGATGAGTCGATCAGCTCCTGATGTTAAATATTTGATGCCCTTTCCGATCTTTCCCTTCTGACATTTTGCAGATTTTGAAGGCGTCTTGCAAACCAATAATCAGACAGAAGCAGCTAAAGTGGTTACAGCCTGACTCAACGGCTCAATGTACAATAACAAATATAAATGCGCTGTCGCAAGCGTCATTGGTTTTCTTGCTTGCGACATTTTTGCCCATGCGCTCTTTTGTCGTGCGATCTTTCGACATTGAATCGTTTACTAGCCAAAACTCGTGCCATGCAAATAAACCTAGGGCCTGTTTCGCCACGACTCTGTACTCTGTGCTCGGAATCCTTCGGAGTCCAGAGTCTGAAACTAAGAGTCTGCATTTAAAGTGTTTCACCACGCACTTTGAAACAGAGCGTGGTTTTCAGAGTGAACAATTGACACCAAGAAAAATGATGTGCAGGTTTTATCTTATGCTTACTCTTCATGCTTGCTGGCGTGAGGCAAACATTCTTCTGTAGGACATGTAGTACTTGGCACTGCTTGTCTGCCGCAATCTCGAGCATAGAATCCAAGAAAAGTTTTCTTCCCGAAACCTGATGTTGTCCTTGTGAATCAATATTTAAAATTTGATAGTTCCAGATCTCTCGTTTTGGCTGTTACGCACAGTTTATCTCCGCCTCTCATTCTGCCCTGTTGAAAGAACTGAAAATGTCAAACAATAAGCTTTCGGAAGGAGGCGAGCTTATTATTTTTAAGATGATCGCTGAAAATAAGGAGGTGTTGCTCGGCAAGCAAACGGATCGGAATACTGAGAAAGTACGAGCCGAAGGATGAAAAAATCCCGTCGCGGACTGCGCCAAATATTGCGCATTCGATGCTACAAACGGCCGTGGATTTAAGCATTTACAAGATAGTCTGCGGCCGGGCTGGCGGAAAGCTGCCCGACATAAGAGTAAAAAGAAAAGACGAACTCGAGCTGAAGGTGGTACAGAAGCTTGTTTTTCCAAAAGTAAGGTTTTTATAATATTTTCCGAGACGGCAGTTGTTGGACTGAACTTAAATCGTTTAATTTTTCCTGAGGTGTGCAGTGAAATATCGCAGTACGTGTACTATTTCAGGTTGAGTCTGCTGTATTAGATAAAATTGTTCAAGATTCAGCTGCTGTAGCGAGATTAAGAAACAGCCCAAAATCACGACGAATTTAATGCCAGTAGTCCGCATCATTCGACCGATGATGAGGATGAAGGAAATCGAGGATCAGCAGCGCTGTCCAATTATCGGCGATCTATCGAGAACAGACTTATTCTCGATTACTGCATTGATGATGATGCACCATCGACAAGCGAAAATGCATCAAAAATGAGTCGAAAATGAGTCGATAAATGACGAAATGTAGACGACCAGCAGCGAAGAGTGGTGACTCCTGTCAGCCAGGCCAGCGAGTCGATCACAAGCAGCAGTTTGGCCGAGTTATTGAAATCAACAACGCCTGGACCATCATGCCGATGCAGTCGATATTGTCACGAGGATCGACCACCTCTGAATCTCGACCGCTCCCTTGACCCCCACTCGACCAATGGCCCACTCTGTACCAGTGATCCCCACGCGACCAATGGCCCACTCTGTACCAGTGATCCCCACGCGACCAATGGCCCACTCTGTACCAGTGACCCCCACTCGACCAATGGCCCACTCTGTACCAGTGACCCCCACTCGACCCATGACCCAATCTGTACCAGTGATCCCCACGCGACCAATGGCCCACTCTGTACCAGTGATCCCCACGCGACCAATGGCCCACTCTGTACCAGTGATCCCCACGCGACCAATGGCCCACTCTGTACCAGTGACCCCCACTCGACCAATGGCCCACTCTGTACCAGTGACCCCCACTTGACCAATGGCCCACTCTGTACCAGTGATCCCCACGCGACCAATGGCCCACTCTGTACCAGTGATCCCCACGCGACCAATGGCTCACTCTGTACCAGTGATCCCCACGCGACCAATGGCCCACTCTGTACCAGTGATCCCCACGCGACCAATGGCCCACTCTGTACCAGTGACCCCCACTCGACCAATGGCCCACTCTGTACCAGTGACCCCCACTCGACCAATGGCCCAATCTGTACCAGTGATCCCCACGCGACCAATGGCCTACTCTGTACCAGTGATCCCCACGCGACCAATGGCCCACTCTGTACCAGTGACCCCCACTCGACCAATGGCCCACTCTGTACCAGTGACCCCCACTCGACCAATGGCCCAATCTGTACCAGTGATCCCCACGCGACCAATGGCCCACTCTGTACCAGTGATCCCCACGCGACCAATGGCCCACTCTGTACCAGTGATCCCCACGCGACCAATGGCCCACTCTGTACCAGTGACCCCCACTCGACCAATGGCCCACTCTGTACCAGTGACCCCCACTCGACCAATGGCCCAATCTGTACCAGTGATCCCCACGCGACCAATGGCCCACTCTGTACCAGTGATCCCCACGCGACCAATGGCCCACTCTGTACCAGTGATCCCCACTCGACCAATGGCCCACTCTGTACCAGTGATCCCCACTACGCAGCATCGCACGATTTCACATACGAAATGAGGCTTTAGATGCATCATATCTAATGAGCATAGAAATCGTTGCTTCAGCAGTCCGATGGCACATTCGATATAATTCCTGGTTCGTCGATAAAAAGTACTGTACGCTTCTTCGGCTTCAGTTTGCGGATCGGCCACTGGTGTCAGAAGATAATCGGAGCCGCCATAGGCTGCGTCACCTAACAAGACGGCCAAGTGTAACGGCCACCAGCCATTGCCCAGCCGTCGTTTCAGTGAACTGTTTCGAAAAACCCAGGCGTCATGGACAGATCCTGGCCAGCGAGAGCAGACTTAAAAGAATCTGATGGAAAATGAACAGAGTTCTTGGTTTACCACCATTAACTGATAGAAGTCACGCGCAGAAAAGCAGGGTGACAATAACCACCCTGGCCGCAAGGCTTATCAAAAATGCCTTACCTCATTTTCGGCCCGCAAACAAGCAAAGACTGACTAAGTGACGCCCATGTCGATCAATGTAATCTCCTTCGTCCGCACTGGGTGCAACGATGTTAAAGTGACTACCGTCAATGCAGCCAAACACGCATGGCATTCCACGTTTTTCCTGGAACTCGTTCGCTATTGCACGGAGCTGCGCCAGATCGTCAGGCCGCTTTTTCGGGGTAAATATGACGATGTACAGCATTAAATACTCGGTGCAAAGCTCTTGATAGAGTCGACTTACTGACTCCGTTAGAATCTCTAACAGTTCGGTAATTATCTCCTGTAGGCAAATATCTAAAAAACAATAAACACCACATTATGTTTTGGTTTCGGCTGGTCGGAAAATTTGGTGACTTACAATCCGAAATGATGGGCTTTCTCTACTACTTCAATGTAAAGCGGCTGTAAAACGCGGAATCACGGATTTTCGCCATTAATCACCTTTATAATACTGGATTCATATTAAGTTTATCACCTTTATTTGAAATTAGTATCTGTGCGGAGAAGTCTTCATGGGAACAGGGATAGCATAGTGGGCAGAGAATGCCGAGTGACTTGGACAGTGACCATTATCATCACAGCATTTATAATATTCGACTTTCTATTAGGTATTTTAGCAGGTTTAGAGCTGGTGTATGATCGACTGAGCGAGGATGTTCGATTGAACTTGAATTTGTGGTATTTCGATATGGCAGCTGTAGCAAATGCGTTAGTATGTGCGAGTAGGGCTGTTGATATTGTCCTTTATGCTGGTAGTAACAAAGAGTTTAGGCGAAAATTGATTTCTTTGATTACGTGTAATGAATGCGCAACCTGTAGAGTGGTCGAGGAGCCAGCGATGGAGTGCAGATTGGGATCGGTTGTGGCTTGTGATGAAGAATCAAATGTGACCAGTAGATTGGTGTGGCAATCTGTAGTTTTTTTGTCTTTCGTGAATTTCACGTTAATGTTGCGAAATATGCACAGCATTTCCTATTTTCCCTTCCCTCTCTTACTGTACGGAAAAGCTGAAAATGACTCTCAGTTCGATACGGTATTTCGGGAGAATACTTCTATTCGATTCAAATTCGTGGTTCATCAACCTGATGCTAGTACAAATGGGGTATATCAAAGTTGTCTATCATAACATCTATGTCTGTGACATTCACTCCCTCACTTATTCTCTGGAACGAGACCTGAAAGTAGATACATTTATCAAAGCAATAAAATGTTTCAAACCACTGTTCTTGTTCAGAGAAACAGCTAGCAGTCACCAAACTCTACAGGAGAATAGCGACACAAGCTGTAGTCAGTTTTGCGAACATAAACCGCGAATACATTTTGCCCGCCCAAGTCTGCGCAGGATGTGCTGGAAATATTCTTATGATTATTATTATGGACACTGGAAGTCTTCCGATCAGTAGGACCAACTGCCTTTTATCGTGTATGGCAGCTACTGATCTTGGCGTTTCCGCTAGTACAGCTCCCATATATTTCTTTCCATTTGAGAGATTCAGTCAAAGCATAAATTATCGAATTCTTTCATTCAAAGCACATTTGGTATTTCTGGTGCTTGGAAATAGTTTTTCAGCTTTGTCCGCATGGTAAGTGTCGAAATGAGTCGACATTGCTTCTCGGGTTGGCTAGCTTTAAAAGTTTAAAAATTTAACATCATATGCTAAAGGAAGAATTTTTTCTTCATTTTAAAACTTATTTCAGTTTGATGTTTCGACGTCTAAAAAGGTTCAAAAACTTCCGCTTGTCAAGCCTATTCCATATGCGTCAAGTCTCTGAAAAATACTGTTTATTTATGACATAAATGTTGCAGCACATAGCATGACCTGAAAAAAACTTAAAAAAGTTGTGCGGGGTTAGACCTGTTATTTTCTATTTATCAGAAATGAATTACACAAATTAACAGGTTTGCCTATCCATTTTTACTTTTTGTCGAGAGGATGGTTTTTACTGTCATTATATCCGCATGCTCGGCAGACAGATTTACCTGACTTGCCTGCCCAATAAAGGCCTCGAGTATTTTCTGTGCGCGGACCATTCTGAAAAACTTCTGTCTCTTCAGGTTGGCCACTGCTGTCACTTTTCAACGTTTACTTTTCATCAAATCATCCACCCCCGTGAGAGAATGTTGGTCGAGACAATCTGTCCTATTGTTCGTCGTCGCAGTATTTTCTCTTTACTTTATCAGTAACTGCTATCATTTTGCTTGGTATGATATTCAGACACTTCAGTCGAACGGTTCCACCCGAGCATTTTGGACAAATAAAATTAAAAAACTCGTCTTTACAAACATACAGTAGCATACGGATTGAAGCTCGATTATAATAAAACGTTCCCTTCCCTCCAGTTTTGCAAGTGTTACATCCAAAACCAGTTGATATCCAGCCCCTTTTACTGTACCTACAGCGAAAGGGGCTGGCTCTCTTTTACTTTAGCCTCCTCCGAGACTTATCCCAATCAATTATAACGCAACAGCCTAGGATTTATGTACACTCAATTATTTTTTATAGTGCTGTAGTTTGATGCTTCTGAACCACGATATTTGAAATTCAGGAATGAAAAGGACAAAGAAAGATTTTCTGTGAATATCTTAATTATCTTGCTGTGCCGCTGCCCGGGTAGCTAAGATACGATTTTCAAGCAGAAAATCATTTTATGGTCTCTTTATGGCCGTGGTTTTGAGTCGACCTAGCGAAAAACTTTTTCTGCTGTACTGTATGCCTTTCATTTTACATATTTGTTTCATGGCTTCCTGTACGATGAGTGATATTTTACCTCACAATCAGCCTCGCAATGATGTTTGACGTTGATGTATTGATAAGGCTGGCTTAATCGCTGCCTAATACTACTTAAGTCGGGTAGGATGAGGGGGGGATGTTTTTAAAGCCATATTGATTTACTCAGCCGGTTGGCCTTCGTACAGTTGTAAATGTTAGTTTTTCTGAAAGCTTGAGCCTCCGGAATCTGCCTTTTGATATTCATTTTTTGAAATCATTTATTTCTGAGAAGTTATTCCAAAAAATAGTCCCTTCTTTGGCCTCTTTCATCCGTCGCTCGTCAGCTACTGGACAAATTTCGATAAAAATTGGTACGACAGCGGACCTGACCTATCTTGCGGAGCTTGCAAAAAACAAACTTTTTGCTTAATTTGTTCTTGAGTTATCGATTATTGAAAATATTTCGTTCAGAGTTAAGCGTCTGCTCCCGCTGCAAGGGCAGTCAGGGATCACGTGGAAGAGGGCTTAACCACCGAGCCGGTATTGCTCAGTTGGTAAAGAATTTGTTTTGAAACCACGAGGCACGCGGTTCGACTGCATCGCGAAAATGAAATTTTGGTCTGTTTTTTTCGCGTGGCGGAGGCACGTTACTGCGAACAAAGAATATGAGGGTGATCTTGGATTGTGTTTTCAAGTAGGGGATATGATAGGCGCAAAGAAGAAGTGATGTTTTTTCCTGGTGTCTATGGACGGAGGGAGTTAAAAAAGTTCGTACCCTGAGTACCTTCCGCATGAGCTGCAACAGTGAAATTTTCAATTTATACTGCCACACATCTCACTAGAACCCCACTAGAAATTGCTCTGGCTGCTATCGATGAATAGGGATTCAAACAAATTGATCATCCACCATACAGTCCAGACCTGGCACCCAGCGATTACTACCTACTGTATTCGAAAAACCCAAAAAAAGTTTATTGGGGGGGGGGGGGGGGGAAAGATTTTTGAGTGATGAGGGAGTGAAATCAGCTACTCGAGCGTTTTTTGAGGGGTGTGAGTAATCCTTCTTTTTAACCGATATTCACGCGTTGCACGGAAGTGTAAACAAGTGCATTATTCCCAGGAGATGTTATGTCGTAAAAGAATAATTATGGAATTGTATAGGTTGAATATGTGGTTAGGCTAGGAACGTTTTGAACTACCCTCGTTCCAACATTTTTTTAAAAAAGTGCATGCATTCGATCCTGTTAGGCGGACTGTACGAATAATCTCAGGCGCGCGGCTGCAAGTTCCGTTTGCGATTTATGCTTTTTAGAGGTTTGGATGTATAATAGTCAGTCACCTCATTTTTCAATTGATCCATGCATGGGCACGCAGTGTTTTGGTCGAAAATAGTTTGTAACAAGAACGAAAAACGGTCTTATCCGTTCTCGTTAATCTGTTGGGCACGGCATTGGGTAGCCTTCTCGCTAGGCTCGCTTGATCCTGCTTCAGCTTATCACTGTCTTATCCGTTCTCGTTAATTTGTTGGGCACGGCATTGGGTAGCCTTCTCGCTAGGCTCGCTTGATCCTGCTTCAGCTGGGGACAAGTCAAGATGAAGCAAAGACGAGAGTGAGATATAATGTAGATAAGAACACGCTCATAATTGTGGAGACGTCTGCACTTCTGAGCAGGTATATGTATATTTATGTGATACTGTACACACTCACAGCAGTCGCTGTGAAGCAGTTGTGTTGGTTTTCGAAGGCCGTACCGCCACAAGGATGAGCATTGGATGACGATCTTGGTCCTCGAGTGCACTGTCAAGTGTTTGATCAATGAATAAAGAATGATGAATCCATGAGTTTGAGCGAATGTGACAGAGTGCGATATACTGTAGAAAAAGGCGGGCCTAATGCAATGTCTCAGAACAGGCGACCCGTGCAATCTCACAGTGAAATCCTTGACTAGGGGTGACCAGAGGTCAAGACGCAAGAACATACCACACGTAGTGTATGGGCACGTCGTGCCGACTTGATTGCCACAACACACCGCAAGGGCCAAGCAAATCGTATACGGCACTTTTTTGCCATAAATGGCATTTTAGACACGAAGATGAAACAGAACTCTCAAATAAAAGGTGGCACTTTTTTGTCAAAAGAGATAAAAGGTGAACATTAAGACGGGTTCAGATTGATCTGAGAGCATCGGTGACAAGTGCCCAGAAGTATTTTTTGGCGCTCTTCCCAATGGATTGTAGGAAATTTCTGTCGGGTTGACGGTTCGGCGGCAATTCAAGTGAGAATTCAGAATTTTTCATCCTTCCGGGAATACGTCGTTCGGCGATGCTCAGATCTTAATTTCACACATCCCACGTTAATCAGCATCAAAAATAGGCATAGCCACAGGAGTTTCAGTCTGGAATTACGAGGCTTTTTTCTTCTGCATTTTCAAGTGCCGTATACGGCCCTCTGAAAACTAAAATT
>JASANH010001289.1:0-26454 GCA_030248295.1 Mesodorylaimus sp. YZB2_4 | reverse complement strand
CTTGTAGGAGATCTGTGAAATAATCCAGCGCGAAAAGAGTTCCTATGCAAATCAGAAAAAATCGCGTTTCGCTACTTTTGCAGCACTTGGCCAAAAATGTGGATTCGTGCATGGTCTGTGCCAGGGTCGACCGCACCACCGTACCAGCCGGTACTGTAAAACCCCCTGGTATGGCGGTACGGGTGCGGCATTGAAAGTAGCCGTGTCGACTTTTACAATGATTTGAGAGATCAGTTGCTGTTGAGGTACACATTTTGCTTCAGGGCCGGTTGGACGTACTCATATTTTTAAATAGTGAGAAAGCCTCCGTTCGGCATCGAACAAAGCTTTTAAAAAAAAAATTTTTAGGGCTTGATTTGTCTAGATGGAGTTTTTGGTTGGTAAGGGTACGGGAGGGACCTTACCAGGCATCAAGCACGGGCCACAGTGCGAGTACAGCCAGGAAAGTCGGGGCTCTGGGTTCTATGATGCTGGTTTGATTATGGGGCCAGCTAAATTTTGATGCGGCGCTGGTAAGTGAAGGAGCCAATACAATGTTGCTGCAGAGTTTTAAGACAGCACCATTCAATGGATTATTGAATAAACCAAGTCACAGTTTCGGCAGCTTGCACTTTTAAATTTCCCGCGGGTGCCACTGCAGCAGTCTATAGCACGTTAACCCTCCCCCTCGATATCACGTGTGAAAATAAATGCGCAACGCAAAACGCACAAGAACCCTTACTGATCATGTATTCAAAACAAAAGAAAAATGCGAACTATCGAGCAAACCAAGCTATTCTTGCCTGCTTGGATAGGAAGTTTAGATCAGACTTTTTTATGTCAAACCCTCTGTGTGTGACAGGAATAACTAGCCTAAAATCCATATTGGCCCACGTGCTTATGCCCAAATACTGTACCTGGCTCGTACAGCTGTGTGTAAAAACCTGACACGTGCCTCTTAATTTACCTGAGAACAAAGAAAACGACAATGGCTAACGCGAGGCTGACTAGAATCCATATGCATCCGATGTTCATCATGACATCGCTGGCAATAATTCTGTCATTGGGTTCTAGAAAATCTGCAAGCATTTAACACCCTAAATCATGGGTGGCTCATTTCCACTCGCGCATGGCTGCACATCACAGACGACAGTTTCGTTGGGGCAAAAAAGTCGGGATCAATCAAAGCAGTACGTATTCTTTGGCCGTATTCACCGAATAGGGGGTATCTTGGGACGTATTCACCGAATACCCGCACTCTGCTGTGCATGCGCTGAACGGTTCCCAGGCAATGCTGTTGCAAAATTCTGAAAAGCTGAGCTGATAGTCGTTAAAAATATGCATGAGATTGGGATAATCTAAAAAAGAGATGGTTAAAAAACGGGCTGACAGTTAGGTGTATCGTTGACCATGGTCGCTGTGTCATTGAGTCCCCATGGTTCTAGAATTGCAGGGAATGGGTTGATTACATTCGACGTTCCTTGCAGCAATTTGCTTAAAAAAGTCGTTTCAGGCATGTTCCATGATGCTATCTGGGATATGGGGTCAGCTAAAGTGAATTCGTACGATTGATTTGAAGTTGAAATGCTTCTCGAATTCAAGAAACTGTCGAGTGTGCTAGGCGGGTGGCCAGAAATTCTGTCAAGCAAACTCGTCCTCGTGTGCTTGGCTGTCTTGGCTGTACTTCTTCTCGCCAAGTTGGGAGATGCTGTCGCTCGCTCTTGCACTGCCCCATAATAAAAGGGTATGAGTGTGGTCTCATTTGTGTCAGCTGTGGCTGGTGATTGTGGCGCACTTTTCGTAATGCCAGGTGGACTTGTCCAAAAGATTGATTCATGATACAAACAGTCAGCTGAATATCAGAAGATAGAAGGCAAAATTAAAAACGCAAACGGAGGCAAACTAATGGTGGAGAGAAAGCCTTTGGATAAGCGATAGCCAAAACTTTTGTAGCCCCGTTAAGATTCTCATACATCATTCTGTATTCCCACATAATGGCATAACTATTAGCATAAGGTTCAGAAAAATTCGAACACCCCTATTAGTCATTAACTTCCGAATGAAGTGAAAAATCTAGATTATCTAAAAAGGCCTTCCTGTTGGTAGCTACGCAGCTAAGCAGCCACAGACCAAAGAGGATCGTGAGCCTGCTGGACACGCCAATACCATCAATTGTGAGGTATGCTGTGTGTAGCGAAACCCGTCAACTTAGTAAGTACCTACCTAATGAGTGTATGGTGATGCAAAAGTCAAATATCTGTTTCATTCCCTCCCTATGAACATACGTGCTGCACACATAAAAATGTGTACTTGGGCGATATGGCCCATATGTACTTAACCCGTGGTCTTAGAAAGATTTTAAATATATCAAACTGACTGCAAGATGATGAGCTTTCAAATGCTTTTTCAAGTTTTATCCCAGGGCTTACCATTCGTGAGATATTCCTTCCTAAATTTAGACTTCAAGTGTCACTGCACAGGACTCCAGCATGGCCCTGTACAGGGTGTGTTAACAAGTTCTCAGACAAATATTCAATGCAAATACTCAAATGTGCTTCGCAATGCGCAATGAGCATCATCAAATCTGCAAGGTTTGATGATCGAAGGTTTGCTTCGCGACTGCAACCCGAAGCGAGGAATGAAATGCATGAAGAAAATAAATACTTTAATGAAATGCTTAGTGGATTGATCACGAGGGGGGGGGACTAAATGATTGAGACTAGATACCATAGAAGACTGCACATGTTACGTCATTTTTCAAAATCATGACAGCTCAAAAAGATATAATCAAAAACTGCCTACTGTACAAGTTGCATATTATTATTTTTCATTATAAAGTCGACGCGGTTACTGTAGATGTTTTTTGGGACAAATTAAAAAACATTCTTGACCAGGATTTCCAAATAATCGATCTGCTGTAAACACAAAATATGGTGTTTCGATTTCACGAGTGAGACTGCAAAGCCATCCCCAGTACGCAGACTGATCTGCTGAGAGGCTCACGCAGAGTGGCGTCACGTGTTCACGCGACCCCCTCACCCCATTCTCTCACGCACGCGTCCGCGCCAGCTTTCACGCGTGAAGTATTCTCCACTGTACTTTCCGCAGGCCTTACACGCAACATATACGCACCCCACCCCTCGTCTATAGTTTCATACTCTATTCCTAAGGTAAGCGCTTACGATTCGACTAAGGATGGTTCACGAAATGTCAGTTCTCACACAAAAACGGGCTCGCTTTTCGCCGGGTCACACTAAAAGCCGCTCCCGCTCCTTGATTACTAAATGCCGCTCCCCCGCTCCAAGAGGGAGCGGGTTTTAGTGATATAGGTAGCCTATACAGTGTGCTTGTAGAGGGAGGCCTGCGGCCTGCTGAAAACAGAATTGTTTACTGTTTACAGCTGGCTGGTTGATCGTGACCAAACGAATATTTATTGAACTGAACTTGATGTTTTTTGTCCGAATCTTTAAAAAACTGACGATTAGAGTGTGGGCACCCTGCAACCATCCATACTCTAAATAACCATCTGGGTACGGAAAAAATGCAATGCATGGATTCGGCGGGCGTTACTGCAGCTGCTGTTTTATAGTTAGCCAATAGTCTCCTTGCTTCATGTAGGGTAGGTACAGCTTTAAGCTCCGACTCGTGTGTTTTCGCAATTCAATCATGATCTGTGTCAAGCTTGAATGGTGCTCACCGTGTTTCGTTGGCGAATGGAGTAGGTACTGCAATGAAGTCATGTTGCATTACTCGCAGCAGGATAAAAATAGTGCTCTCATGCGGGACTGCCGTTCCAACCTGCACTATGTAAGCACTGTCTTCACTTGCACATCTTCTATAATTCGGTATCGCCGTCTTTATAAGACAATGAGTTCAAGAATACAAAAAATAAAAAAATATTTTCACAGATTCCCAATACTCATCATTTTGTTTTGCGCTCAGATGGCTTCAAAGACCGCTAAATACGTTGGAGTCTCAAAAAAACACAGCTTGCAAAAGAAAAATTGTTTCAATTTAGTACGTTTACTATTTTCTGGAAGGAGCGGGAGAACCTGGCGCAGGAGCGGGCCGACTAACACGTAACTATAGGGAGTGGTGTTTGGACCAAGGAGCGGGAGCGGCATTTAGTGTGACCCCTTGTCGCCTGGGAGCCAAAACTTCAGCCAGCCGCGAAAGTTCAAACAAATGCATCTACTGCCAACGATCGCACTGGTCAGATGAATGCAAGAAATTCAACACGTTTGAAGCGCGCAAGAAGCAATTAAAGGGCCGCTGTTTCATCTGCACAAAAACTGGTCATCGAGTGAACATCGTTTAATGACTAACCAACTATCCGCTCGGTGCCAATTCCCGAAAAACATCAAAACTTCTACCAACTACTAAACAATGGCATAGATAGCGCCTATAGTGCAATACACATTTATATACTTGTCACACTGTGTCTCTGACTGATCGTGAGATGTGCGAGAAAGAGCAACCTGGTGTTGAGGTAGGATACTGCTGTTTACTTTTGGACTCCCATCCAGTTGTATCTATGTTCTTTTCTGGCATCCTAACACGTACCTTTACACTCGAAGCCCTTTTTCAAACTGTCTTCGCCCGCAACGCGACGCTCTGCCTATTTATGTGCATTAGATCCCCTTCTCCCTGAGCTATCGGTAACCAGTAATTACCGGAACCAAAAGTGTGGCTCAGTGTGGGATTATAATTACTTTCAGGAGCTGACCCATCTTTTTCGATCCGGTTCATTACCTCAATATCGCAGTCAATGATGGAGAGGTCTGCTTGAACGTCCTGGAGCGTGATTGGTAATGCTTATACGGTTTTCCTTCCCTCCGCCAATCACTCTACTAACGTTAGTAACATTACTGGGGTCGTGGCGTAGTGGGTAAGGCGTCTGCCTCTCACTTACAGTCTGCGCTAGAATAAAGCTAGAGCCGCAAAAAAATTTAACGCTTCTTTGATAATTCATCCATATCTCTACGGCTGTACAAACACATTGACGGCCTTGCTCATCAGTGTTATTCAAAAGCAGCTGTATTGATTACAGGCATTTCTACTCTTTTCAGGTACCCGAGGATGTTCGTCAAAGCTGCTTCGATTGTGTGCGCCAACTTTTGGGTCGAAGCCGAACCGGTGGGCCCTGAAAATGCCCACGCAGCAAAACAGACTTTGCGAAATCACCAATACTTGAACCGAATCGCCAAATTCTGGACGTCAGTGTGCGTGCGCACATGTTGATTGTTGACTGATATTTAATTTTCTGAACTCAGTCAGCTAACTTTAGGTCACCTTTAAGTATCCTCAAACTTCTGGCATAAATGACAGCGTTAAAAGGAGGAAGAGCGATTTTGCGATTGTGTCAGCCGTCTGCGAGATATTGTTCGAGGCCGACCAACAAGCTGAGGAAAAATCCGACACTGATTCCAAAAACTTAGCCTCCACATATTTTAAAACTTGATGTATTTTCTGTACTTTCCCCTGTCCATGAAGCGTTCAGGGAATGAACTCAAGCTCCATGTTGATCTGGGGAAGCAAAGATACGGTCAAATATATTTACACTTGTTCGTGGCATGCAGCTCGATAGGCAAACGCCAAATCCCTTCCCAAGGCCAATCAGAAACTGCCGGCCATTAGCGGCATTTAGCGGATCACCATTAGGCTGCCCAGCTAAAGCACATGACGACTGGCGATTACACATTCGACTGCTTTACTAAAGCCAATAACCGCAACAGGTGCCAAAAAAAGCATCACAACGCGAAGTGCGCAAATTAGTTTTCACACAGTAGTTAGTCTTTATGGATAAAATATGCTAGGTGCATGACAGCATACATATCTTTTTTACTCCGGCGTTTTCCTCATAATAACTACCATTCGCACATTGTAAATGATAAACCATAGGATCACGCGATCTTCTCGATCCCCTCGAATCCGTTCTTCTATACGGCAGCGTTAAATGTATTAAAGCTTGATAAGTGTCTTATTGAAACAAGAAATTGGAGACTATATCACAAGCGTTAATGGTGATGTTCCCTCCTCTGTCACCGATTGTCCAGCCTAGACTCCTGATGGTGAGCACAGTACCTGGATCAGTGATATTGCTATTGGCGTGCGCAGAATCACCATTAGAACCTGGGAGGTGAGGGAGTCGAGCCTGAGAATCAAGGGGGCGCTTTGACCTGCGGGTTACTGCTGACCCGCTAAGGCACATTCGACCGGCGACCGGCGATTGCACATTCGACTGCTTTACTAAAGCAAATACCCGCAACAAATGCAAAAAATAACATCACAACGCGAAGTGCGTAAATTAGTTTTCACACAGTAGTTGACCTTTGTGGATAAAATATGCTAGGTGCATGACAGCATACATATCTTTTTTACTCCGGCGTTTTCCTCAGCGTGACTATCATTCGCATTTTTTTTCCTCCGCGCCTGCTTCTCGTTGAATTTCTATGTGAGAAACGTTTGCTTACTACGCAAATAAGTGAGCTGGCAACTGAAAATAGAGTCACCTTTAACGCATTCTAATCCAATTGAACATCTTCCGCGCTAAAATACGGGCCTAAAAAGACAAGGGAATGAGGAGTTTTGCAAAAAGCATCGAAGTGCATACATTTTTGTTCGAAAATACGTGATAAGTAAAGATAAATACTCCCGATGCGGCGTTGAGTCCAAAAACTGTCGCAAACATGTAAATTCGCTGGTAATAAATTGCTGTGGCGGACATAACCCATGATGCGAACTGGGCCCCGAATACTGCGCAAAGCCCACCATGCGCAACTCTAGAATTACCAGCGCATAATCTGACCGACAGTTTTTAAAATTGAACAAATTTATGTACCTGCATGATGTAACTACAGCCGTCTCTCTCTTAGTTCTCCCATGTCCAGTGGCTTCCAAAATAATTACAGTCGGCAAAGCCACAACAGCAATAGACAGAAAAGTGGCCAGGAAAACTGTATCTCCCAAATTGATCCAGCACCTGGGAGGAAAAATATTGCGAAAGCTTGTTTGATGAACACGAAAAAGACTTACGAAAAGCTGGACATAAGTCTATCGAAGGCTACCGCCCCTGTCACCCCAGTTATAACAGCTGGGACACCTGAAATTGAGGTTGAGAAGTCAATCAACTTGAATTTGATCAGCAGGTTTCTACGCACCCCACGCAGCTGCCATCGCTTGTTTTGGGCTAAACAGGGCCTGCTCCGACATGACCACATCGGTTAGGACAGTGTAGATGTGCAAGGCCTCAATGCCCTGCAGTATAAATGTGACTGAGAAAAAGTACTGCAAGCCGAGGGCTGCCAGCTTGCAAACAGTCTAGAATGAAGAAAGTATCAAAAAGTTATTTTAGGCCAATATCGATTCGAAAATTTCATAGTCACGTGACGACTAACATGGCTGTAACGACGATCGTTCCTCATCGACAAAAATAAAACGAGCAGATGAGCCATGAAGAGACTGATGTCCTCGTTGACTTGAACAACTTGCAAAAAATAATGATGTCTAAAAATTCACCATGCTGCATAAAATTTTTATGTACTATTGTCGTATTTGTCATGAATTCTTTTTCTTTGCTGTTTATACGAAAGCAATTAAAAAATGAGCCACCTAGTTTAATTTTTTTGAGTATACAGTATTTAGCAGCATCATCAAATTCTCTGATTTTTTGTACTGTCAGTGTGCAAAAATATCATACATTTAGTTTTCGAGATCAGCAAAAAAGTTATATGCTACATTATGCTCGGAAAGTCACCAGCCACATTATGCTCGGAGCTGCTCGGAAAGTCACCTCAAGGTCCTGCCAGGTTATCTGATTACACCTTAACTTATGAGTGTTCGGAAGACCCCTCTCGATTTACCTGAGAGTGAAGTAAGATACTATCGCCAAAGCCAGGCTGACCAGAATCCATATGCATCCGATATTCATCATGACATCGCTGACAATTATTTCGACGTGACTCATCGGATTCTGGAAATATCTGAACATCATGTTCTGCATATTCCATACGTTCTTGGCACTTACGCATGGCTGCACATCACAGACAATTGTCTCGTTTGGGCAGTTAACATTAAGGCCCACGAAGGCAGTCCGCTTTCTTTGTCGAATTTTCACTGAATACCCGCATTCTGCATTACATGCGCTGTATCCTCCCCACTCGATGCTATCGCAAAACCCTAAAATCAAAGGTTTCGTGGTGAAGAAGGATGAAGGCATGGATCAACAGCCACTTACATTGATCATTGACTGCAGTCATTGCGCTCGTATGAGCCGTACGGGCTGCCACTGCAGTGGTTGCCACAGCTGTATCCGCCGAATATGGTGAAATGTCAGTCACTTGCCAAATTGATGAGGCTATTTTGTTACTAGAAGATGACGGCATTTCAGTTTTTCGATTTTTTTTCGTTGTAGGAGTTAAGAATTTCGTAACAAGATTTTTTTCGAACATGCTCCATGATGCTGTTTTGGAAATCTGGTCTTCATCTTTCTGATTTATGCGGCTGGTTGCCTCGAAGGAAATGGCGGGTGTGCGAGGTGGCTGATAACTGGCACTGCCCACAGTGTAACCTGTGTTAATTGCCATCTTTGTTCGGTCTGTGCTTGCTTGCTTGATCACACTTTTTGGAGATGCTGTCGTATGTATTAGCACCTGGCCTGAACTCTCGTTAAAATATCCGAATGCGGATGCGAAAAACAATGCCATCTTGCTTTGCTTTCTTATAACTTTTGAATACTGTCGTATGTATTAGCACCTGGCCTGAACTCTCGTTAAAATATCCCGAATGCGGATGCGAATTTTTCTTCTGCGTTTGCATCGGTTGCTGGCAATGAATGGATCATTGAAGGGATTGTTAATGCGCTAGTTAGGGCAACTGGCGAAGAGATCGTCAGTGCGGGCGTAGCTGATATCAGTGATGAAGCAGCTGGCGATGTTACTGGCCATAAGGATGTGGATTTTGGGCTAGGCAGCTTTTCATTCGATTTTGTCGAGGCGTCGGTTATTGTACTGGGTAAAGCTGCGCTACTCGTTAAAGTGCCTGCAGGAACAGTCGTTCGGGCGACAAAGGTTGAAGAGGATGGAGTATTGCTAGAAGTGCCTCCAGTGCGCAATGTTGCGGCACTAGAGGTTGAAGTAGAGGAAGTCGTGCCGATAGTTTTGTCACTCCCGATCGTCTGGGAATTGGTTATCATAGAGGGAATGATGTTCAATGTTTTTGTAGGTATCATGGCGAGGCTGGTGGGCAAAACGGATGCCAACTCTAGGCTTGACGACGTTGTAGAACTGACAAAGCTGCTTAGTTTTGTTTCGGACACCAGCGGAGTGATTGAAATAAATGCCGAAGTTGTCGTGGGTGCTTTGCTCAAACCAGATGTTGTGTAAGTGGTCGAAATGCTTGAGTCTTTTAGTGCTGAACCAGCTGTGGTTAATGCAAACGCTGTTGAAATTTTGGGGGGAACAGTGAAAGTAGAAAGAGGAATGTGTGGTTTTAAAGTCAGAAGTGCATCATTAAAAGTCGCAGCAGTGAAGATGGAACTCGCACTGGACGTCGAGCGAGCTGGAGGACGTGTTAGGGGGAATATGCTTATGACAGATGGGGTTTGAGCGGGAGAGCTCGGATCAGTAGCAGAAGAGGTGAGGCTTAAAGTTGTTGTCGTTCTGGGGGGAACGCCTTTTCCTGATAACAAGGAATATAAAAGGTCGCTCAAAGTTGTGGTTGATGGCAACGACAGCGATCGTAGTGGATGTGCAATGGTGGCAGCAGCAGTCAAAGTGTATGCGCTTTTTGATGGTGCACTCTCAGCTCTCGGACTGCTGGAAAAGGCTGTTGGGTCAATGCTAGTAATCGTTGAGAAGCTCGACACAGTGGACGAAGTGGTTTCATCACCAACACCCATACTCGATGAGCTTATCAGTGAAAGACTCCCCGCTGTTTTGCTCCTGTCAAACGTAATCTTGTCAATGATAGAGGTCTTTAAAGGGCTTGACACAGTGACTGAATCAACCAAAGTTGTGACACCAGCAGCGCTCATGGTAGATGTTATTGTTGATGGTAGACTCTTACTTGCCGTACTGCTCATTGAGGCCGACTGGTCAATGCCAGTGATTATTGATGTGCTTGACACAGTGACTGAATTGACTAAAGTTGTGGCATCAGAGGCGCTCATAGTGAATGTGCTTGAAGACGGCGAGCTCTCAGTGACGATACTACTTGGTTGGTCGGTTTGATCGATGCTAGTGGTAATTAAAGGGCTTGACACAGTCACGGAATCGGCCAAAGTTATGCTATCGATAGCGCCAATGGGGAATCTGCTTGTTGATGGCAGACTCCCAGTGATACGGGTAGTACCACTCAGCTGGGCAGTTTCGTCGATACTAGCGATCATTAAAGGGTTGGACACTCCGACTGAAAATGTCGGAATCGTGGAATGAACAGTGCTCATTGTGAATGTGCTTGTTGATGGCGAGCTTTTTGCTGTTTTGCTGCTCGCAGAGGTCGTCTGGGTGATGGCAGTGATCGTTGAAGGGCTCGACAATTTGACTAAAGTAGTAGCAGTTGTGTCATTAGCAGTGCTCGTAGTAGATGTGTTTGTTGATGCTGGACTCTTAGCTGTCATACCATTCAGAGAAGTTGTTTGGTAGATGCTGGTGATCAATGAAGGGCTGGACACTTCGACTGGAGTTGTCGGAATTGTGGCATCGACAGTGCTCATTGTGGATGTGCTTGTTGATGGCGAGCTTTCTGTTGTTTTGCTGGTCGTTGACGTCGTTTGGCCGATACTACTGATCGTTGAAGTGTTCGTCAAGGTGCCTGAGGTAGTCGAAGTTGTGTCATCAGCAGTGCTCGTAGTGGATGTGTTTGTTGATGCTGGACTCTTAGCTGTCGTACCATTCAGGGAGGTTGTTTGGTAGATGCTAGTAATCAATGAAGGGCTGGACTCTTCGACTAAATTTGTCAAAATTGTTGCATCAACGGTACTCATTGTAGATGTGCTTGCTGATGGCGAGCTTCCTGCTGTTTTGCTGCTCACAGATGTCGTTTGGCTGATGCTAGTGATCGTTGGAAGGTTCGACAATGTGCCTGAGGTAGTCGAAATTGTGTCATCAGCAGTGCTCGTGGTGGATGTGGTTGTTGATGCTGGACTCTTAGTTGTCATACTATTCAGAGAGGTTGTTTGGTAGATGCTGGTGATCAATGAAGGGCTGGACGCTTCGACTGGAGTTGTCGAAATTGTTGCATCAACAGTGCTCATTGTAGACGTGCTTGTTGATGGCGAGCTTTCTGTTGTTTTGCTGCTCGTTGAGGTCGTTTGGCTGATACTACTGATCGTTGAAGGGTTCGACAATGTGCCTGAGGTAGTCGAAGTTGTGTCATCAGCAGTGCTTGTAGTGGATTTGGTTGTTGATGCTGGACTTTTAGTTGTCATACTATTCAGAGAGGTTGTCTGGTAGATGCTGGTGATCAATGAAGGGCTGGACGCTTTGACTGAAGTTGTCGAAATTTTTGCATCAACAGTACTCATTGTAGATGTGCTTCCTGATGGCGAGCTTCCTGTTGTTTTGCTGCTCACAGATGTCGTTTGGCTGATGCTAGTGATCGTTGGAAGGTTCGACAATGTGCCTGAGGTAGTCGAAGTTGTGTCATCAGCAGTGCTCGTGGTGGATGTAATTGTTGATGCTGGACTTATAGTTGTCATACTATTCAGAGAGGTTGTCTGGTAGATGCTGGTGATCAATGAAGGGCTGGACGCTTCGACTGAAGTTGTCGAAATTTTTGCATCAACAGTACTCATTGTAGATGTGCTTCCTGATGGCGAGCTTCCTGTTTTTTCGCTGCTCGCAGATGTCGTTTGGCTGATGCTAGTGATCGTTGGAAGGTTCGACAATGTGCCTGAGGTAGTCGAAGTTGTGTCATCAGCAGTGCTTGTAGTGGATTTGGTTGTTGATGCTGGACTTTTAGTTGTCATACTATTCAGAGAGGTTGTCTGGTAGATGCTGGTGATCAATGAAGGGCTGGACGCTTCGACTGAAGTTGTCGAAATTTTTGCATCAACAGTACTCATTGTAGATGTGCTTGCTGATGGCGAGCTTCCTGTTGTTTTGCTGCTCGCAGATGTCGTTTGGCTGATGCTTGTGATCGTTGAAGGGTTCGACAATGTGCCTGAGGTAGTCGAAGTTGTGTCATCAGCAGTGCTCGTGGTGGATGTAATTGTTGATGCTGGACTTTTAGTTGTCATACTATTCAGAGAGGTTGTTTGGTAGATGCTGGTGATCAATGAAGGGCTGGACGCTTCGACTGAAGTTGTCGAAATTTTTGCACCAACAGTACTCATTGTAGATGTGCTTCCTGATGGCGAGCTTCCTGTTGTTTTGCTGCTCGCAGATGTCGTTTGGCTGATGCTTGTGATCGTTGAAGGGTTCGACAATGTGCCTGAGGTAGTCGAAGTTGTGTCATCAGCAGTGCTCGTGGTGGATGTAATTGTTGATGCTGGACTTATAGTTGTCATACTATTCAGAGAGGTTGTTTGGTAGATGCTGGTGATCAATGAAGAGCTGGACGCTTCGACTGAAGTTGTCGAAATTGTTGCATCAACAGTACTCATTGTAGATATGCTTGTTGATGACGAGCTTTTTGTAGTGCTACTTATGGAGGTCGTTTGGTTCGTTGAGTTGGTCGATGTCATTGTGATATCAGCTTTTCCAAACAGACATGCTTTCCCACCACATGCTCCTGAGGTTTGTGGACAATTCATCTCCCTTAGACCGCAGCCTGCAATAAAAAATGAAAAATTCTCGCGATTCTGACAAGTCATAAATTTCCATACCCAACTCGCAAATCATGGGAAACTTTCTTAGTCCACCTCCGTCAGTTATCATCACTGCGTAAAAATTGAATGGGTTGAATGGATCAGCAGCCAGAGCATACGGAGGACCGGCACCCCAGATTGACAGATTCACTTGAATAGCCTCTGTCGTGACCTGTGCTCCATTAATTTCTTCTCCATTAACCTTCCAGCAAAAATCCGACAACAGACTCGGTGGTTTTTTATCGGTAAGAGCTCCTAACCAGACCAAATTATTAGTAGTTCTGCTCGCATTCATTTTTTGCCGTAGGTTCGAAATGACATCAAGATAGGCGTTCGTATTTTCAAAAACGGCGGGTCTGGAATATCCAGCAGGCATAACGGGGCAACTTTTTGCTGTTCCTCTCCAATGATTTATATCACCCAAGTTGATCAGGTAGCAGATATCGTTGTACATGTAGGTGATTGTGTTCTGATCTCCAGCGCATACCCTCTTGGCGTCACCTGTGCGCATGAAGAGAAAAAACCTGTTAAGCAAAACCGAAATAAGTGTGTTCAATCAGAGCTGGCCCTTGTTGGTTTTCTCGAAGCTAAACAGAGTTAGTATTACATACAATGCACCACCTGCTGTCAGATTTTTGTTTTGATCCTAGTCAGACTCCATTGATGAGTCAGCCCACGCGTGTTAAGTGATAGGGCTTCAAGAAGTCTGTTCGGCCACTGGCTGGGCGCCAAGTGAGGTAGCATGTGAGTGATGTACCCAATGCCAAGTGAGGTAGCATTTATAGCGTGAGGGCTTGGTTCGAGATGTGGGTTTGTGGGAAAAATGAAATAGAAAAGATTCAAGTCGTTCTCTTCCACTAATATAATAAATACAGAAACTGTCGCGAAGGTGTACACGCGATTACTAACGTGAATTTCCACTCATTCCAGTGCTCATTTGCATGGGTGGTCTCCAAGACAGTTTGACCTTGCTTTTCTATCTAGTTCTCTTTTGCACCGAGAAAAGGCAGGATTATCTGGTTTGTTCTATGATAGGATGGCCTTTGTATGTTTTTATCTTCACTCACTACCATGGGTTTGGTGCAGGACGGTTGTGTCCTTTGCGTTCCTGGTGTGTGGTGTATGAAGGAAAAGTTGTGCCTATTTAGTTCCTAGCACCACATCGACGACTTGTCCATATTCACGGCTCCAACTCTGCGCATGTCGTGAAACAATTCCACTGCGTCCACGACAGAAACTCCTTCACTCGGCTTCTACCCCAACAGCTAAGATAGCCGACCACTTACGAAACTGCCGTTTTGTTTGTAACATCAAACGCCAATTAATGGGCACAGCATTCCTGCTGAGTTGCCTGTCATAATCCAGCCATATTAACTCGTTGTCAGTTTCTTTTAAGGGTAAGAGGTCTGAAAAGTGACGCGGCTTTCATCAAGTTGAGCTTTCATGCTACACAGTGGACAGATGTGCAAAGCTTTCTGTCTTTCAGACGCACCGATAGAGCAATCTTATTATAAATGATTTTTTTGTCCATCAGCAATTTTTGACTCACGTGAGCAATGGAATCCTCATATGGCAGTACGAGGCAGCTGGGCGATAGTTGGTGTGGAGTCGGGAGGTAAGTTCGCAATCGCCCAGCCAAAGTCCAGAGTGTCAGTGTTAGCTTATTGCTTCAGAGCCACTATGTCTCAACTGGCAATGACAACAGCCATTACTCCTCAACTCAACAGCCACTATGCCATGCCACTACTGACAATGATAATGTACAGTAGAGTCGGCCACACTAGTCTTTGTGGACTCGTGGCCTGGTGGGTTAGGCGTCTGCCTCTCACGCCAGGTGCGCAGTTACGGGTGAGTGTTCGAATCACGGGCCGGTAAATAATTCCATGTAAAATGAGTCCCTTCACCCTCGAGTGCGCATAAGCGTTTGGTCATGTGGTAAAACATGAACATGAACATGAATTGTCAGTCTCATCCTGGTCCTTACAGGCAGGATAGCAAATAGTCTGCTCAATCGGAGCACATAAGATGTACTGTATTATGCAAATAGTTAGAACGCCCTGATGCTCCTATCACAACAACTATCACAACTTTTGGATCGGCGAGTTTGTGAGTCTGGAAGGTCCGGCGACCATTATCACATTTTTTATAATGACTCACAACAGCACTGTACACGGTGTCTCAAAAGAAGAAGAAGAAGTCTTCATACAACCTTATTTTTGACTTCGCGCGCTTAATAGGAGAGATGGTGTAAATTTGATGCTAATGCTGAACAGTGTAATGTCTATGATGTCAGTTCATCAAGAGTTAGTTACCCACTGTGGCTGTTCTGCAGAAGCGGGTGTGATAATTCATGAAAAAGAGGCAGAATCAAATATTTGTTGATATAAGCTATACATACAGTATGTCTGATAATTTCTGGTTTAAAGTTAAAATGTGCCAAAATGTTTCCTCGAGGAGAGAAGCTAAGAAACATTTGTATGAAAACTTCTGGGACACCGTGTAGTGGCGGGTAAGCATTAAGAAGGAACCTGGCTTGACTGTCAAAAGGACTTTGCCAGGTATCACTGTCTCAGAGATATTGCTTTAATCTAACTCTTAAATCATGGCATGTTCATGTTCATATTCATGTTTCACCACATCACCAAACGCTTATGGGCACTCGAGGGTGAAAGGACACATTTTACACGAAAAGGTTTAATGGCCCGCGAGTCGAACACTCGCCCGTAACCGCGCACCTGGCGTGAGAGGCAGAAGCCTTACCCACCAGGCAACGAGGCCGGCATTCCCATCCCAAATCTGTCGCGGAAGAACATTATGGGACGCTCACACATCGCGCAAGCTGACTTCCTTCGCAATAAGACAAATATTCTTTTGAAAAGCAGACACACGTCTCTGCCTGGATCGAAAATGGAAAACATGGGGCACAGAGATTCAATATTTGACCTCCTTCAAACATTTCAATGTGTAAATTTCATTACCTTATAGGGAGTGATAGTGATGCAACGGTGCTTTTGTGTAAAGAGCGGAAGGCTGACGAAACAAGAAACCTTTTCCAGCTGAAACCAAGTATCACACTACTCAGGTACACAAACTTCTTGTCTTTCAGACGCACTGATAAAGCTATCTTTTAATATTGATTATTCAGTCTATCCGCAGTTTTTGACTCACGTGAGCGAACAGCAATTAGACATTTAGAAGAGCGATTTTGGGAGTGGTAAGGGAGATCTAGAAAATTTTGAAAAAGCTAGAGAATACGCGCAAGCATGCGGACACGCGCCTTTCTGTCCATTTTGACCATGGAAAAAATTGGAGCACCATATTCAATATTTTACCTCCTCAACATATCTTTGGGCAAGTTCGATGAGCCCACTGATGGTGATATTGATGGCAACAGTGCTTTCTTCTTTCGATACTCTCGATTTTCTTAGAATTATTTAGAAAACTCGAAGTGCTCGACAACTGTACTTCGAAGTCCGCTTTTCTCACAGTTGCAGGGCATGATGAGCTACCTTAGGTTTGACTTCTAGCGACCTCCCTCCTGACCTCTGGCACGCAAGTTACAGGTGATGCGGTAAATGGGGGCCGATAACATGATTGGTTTCTGATAAAAATGTCGATGTCCTGTCGCCAGATTAGGGGTCGATCCCATTATCTGTGCTTTGTCCCTTTCTGATCGCGATGCTCGTGACTAATCACAATGTTCTTGATTGATCACCTATTTTAGGGTTGATCACAATATTTATCAATAGCTAATTGGGGTCGATCACCAAATTCTTGAGCGACCAGACATTAGTCATATAGGCTGCTCCCAGCGTTTCTGGCTACCCGGAAAGCAGTCAAACCTTACAGCAGGGCTATGCGGGGACCGGCACACACAGCTACGTCCCTCTGCGTGTCTCCATTAATATCACCTCCACGCGAGGGCATCCTGGGCAGACCGCCGACTTCCTTGGAAGATGTCGGGAGGGCTTTGAGCCATTTTGGTGTTCGACAGCTAAGACTGTCCCCTCGCTTGGCCTCCGTCTCTGAGTTAGAGCCTCTCTTGGGTACCAGGTAAGTCACCAACGGCCTGGCTTGCAAGGTCAGCTACGGTTTATGGTACGCGTACCGACCTCGATCACGAGGGATCGAGCCCGGAACGATTCCAGCCACTGGTACCCAAGCAATACGGAGAGACGAATGCCGAACCGCTGCCCTACCGCGGCCGCCAACTTGTTCGACTTGCAGAATTGCTAGTTTTTGTCCATTGGCCTAGTTTTTTGCGATTAAGTCCATTTTTTTGTCTTTTGGCGAGTCAATTATGATGGCAAAGAACCAGACGTTGTATGACCTGCGGAAGAGGCCCAACTTACCAAGGCACCTTGCGCGTTCTCTATCCAAAGAATCGATGCGCAGCGTGCTTCTAAATTTCGGATTATTCATAAGTTCTGCCTTTTCCGTCCATAAGTAACAACTTTCGCCTGATTCCTTTTCGCGAGGGATAATAAAATGATGGTGAAACACTGGCCTACTTGGCTGCGACTTGTTGATGTTCAACGCATTTCTGGCGGATTGCTTTCAGGTTTTCTGTAACCAGGCGCCTCTCACGCTTACATCTCTACTCGTAAGTTGTGAGTTTGTTTGCAGTGAGACGCTAATACTTTGAAAATAGTCACTTGTGATGCTTTTAACAGTTATAAGAGCCTTAGCGAAACAGAGCACTGGTGTGCAGAGATTGCGAGAGCTCCATTACGACCTCTGTCGCCAGGAATCAAACAAGGGAAACGAGCCCAACCACTGCTTGTTACCTACCAAGCATCATTTGGCTTCAAGCAATTATTTGTGGGCCATCTCAACATCACAGTATCCTATTGTATAGCCGTCTTATTCATACTGAAGTCCGATTGATCTTTGCCTTTGTGGTCGCTATAGAATTCTGCATGCATGATAGATCACAACACTTGAACCAGAAAGTGCTCTCTCTATACATTCATGCCTTTGACATTTTTCCTAGCTGATTCTTTCTATCTAGTTGTAATCTTTTCATATATAGCTCCCCACAGAACTTTTGATAAATTGATCTTCCTGTTCTGAAAGACTCATGATAATATTAGAAGTTTTTTCTTGAACTGATTTGCTAAAAATTATATACACTCGAAGGATTTCGAGAGTGCTGCGAGATCTGGGCAATGACGCAAACGATAGCAGAGAGGCGGAGACGTGTGTGTTATAGCAATCTGTTCAGATGAGATGCTGAAGCGCTCACAAGAGAAAAACGCCGCTCATCCTGGCAATTATAATATTGAGATTGCTTACATGGATTGAATTGGCAAACCCCACTTCCTGGGCAGTTTGTCGGAGGTGGTGTCGTTGACGTGGTGGCCTGTCCGGCTCCTTGACAGGTCGCTGGTGGTGGGCTAGCTTCGCAACCTGCGAAGAACGAAGATTTGCTGACAGCTGCTCACAGCTAGTCGAAAGTACGCCCTCTCACCAAATTCGCAAAGCATATAGTTGGTATTTACGTTGCAATTTATTCCCTCGAGCACAGTGGGCGTCCCAATATCACTGACTGCGAGGCAAGTCGGTGGGGTTCCTGATACTTTCATTATCGTCTGCTGACTCGACACTTGGGAGCTCATCTCACAGGCCGTGCTCATCCAGCAGTAGTCGGATGTTTTGTTGCCCCCTGCTGTGGTCCCAGCGCCTAACCAAATAGCTTCGTCGAGCTTGATACTGGCCTGGTGGCCGTTCGGCACTGCTATGTTCGTGGCCAGTATCTTCATATTCTGTAGAACTTCAAGGTAGTCGTCCATGTTGCTGAAGGTTGCTGCTCGGCCGTAACTCATACTGGGATTAAAACTCGAGGTGAGGTTGTTGCATCGTTGGTAGCAAGCTTCCCAGGTATTCTTTAAATAGTACACTCCGTAGCACTTATTTTTGTACAAATAGGTGACCATGTCATCGTGGGCATAAGCTGCACAACTGGTGATGTTACCTAGAAAACACTGACCAATACCCGCGCATGGAAATTATGAAAACAAGAAGTACATACACGCTTGGTTGCCTGAATCCCTTATTGGACAGGAGTTGCCCGGAGCTCTTGGACAAAGCCAAGGCAATAAGCATTGCCCTTCGACTAATCGTGATGGCGCAAGCATTGTCAGCAAACTAGATTGAATGAGAAGATACAGACGCATCTTCTTGTTAGTTGGAAGATGACTAGTGGCTCCCGATCGATCAATACACCGATAAGGGCTCTGGTTAGTCGCAACCAACCGCCTTTCTAGCTCTTTCCCGATGCGAGTAAGAAATTATGTGGGAATATCAGCATCCGAGTGAATGCTAATTTTTCAGAAGCTCCTTCTTGACAACTGTTAGACATTTATCCTTGTCACCATGTCTACCAAATTAGCTTCCGTCTTTGAGCTGGCACACCTTCCCCGCATTCAGTCATTCAGTGATAGAACCTGGTACCACCGATGGGATGCGTGGGCACCGAGCTCTAAATTTTAGATGACGTGATGACGACAACAGTGCTGACTAACAAAAGATTTAGGTCGAGATGGTCCGAGTTACCAAGATGCGGAGAAAGTGTCGCTTAGAGAGCAAGCTCCGCAGCTTCTTCCGAGCACTGTGAGTCAGTATTGACTGAAGAGACACTCCATGGCCATGGATTCTTTCGAAAAACAGACGGACTTACGATCGATCTGCCTCATCGTTCGATTTTGAAGTGCGCAGCCTTCGCGCGCAGCCGGCTGGATGTTATCACTTTGTAATTTGTCTTTTTCTCTCTTTTCAAACAAGAAAACAAAATTCGCGCAAGATCGTCTGCGGCTTGCCATTCTTGAATCTCAACTTCAGGCGATACAGACCGAGTTAGCTAAATCGAAAGCTGAGCAGAGTAAGCATCTGGTATCCGAGGGTGGTCAGTAACCTAAGACCACCCTCACCCCGGTGTGCCCCCTGCCTATGCTTGGCAGAATCCCGATCCACGAGCCAACGACCCACCGCAGTCACAAGAAGGGTTCGACCCGCTTGACGGTCCCCGTCAAAATAAACTGGTTCTCGTGGTCTCAATTTGAATACAGTAGACCCCGGATCGGGTCAGGTAGTTTCGGGTCGGATCGGGTCAGCTAAATTTTGGGTCGGGTTGGGTCAAAATCCGGTCGGGCCGCTTTTTTTGAAAGATCAGGTCAAACAGGTCAAATATACTGCTATTTTTCAAGTTAATACTTTTAGCATTTACATAAACCTTCTCGCATCTGTTCGACTCCAGTATATGCATAATTTGTTTTGTTATAGAGCAACTTTCGCCAGAATAAAAAAGGAAAAATGCAAAGCTTTATAAAAGTGCATAAAAGCCTTGCACTCCCACGTTTATTCTGAGTTACTTTCAAGTGTCAGGCAGGTCAGATATGAGTGACCAAATTTTTTTTGCAATTTCTGCGTGAAGGTTCATATTTCAATAAGCTCTAATTAACAGCTCTAAGCAACTCTGATAAATGGGTGGGACTAGCCATAGTCTAAGCACGACTACAGCAAGTCTCCATCAGGTCTTCTCAGGAGTCTTTACATTTGATTCCTGAATATCAAGAAGTACGATAAGTACGGTAAGAAGTCTTGGGTATACCTGGTCGGAAAACCCTGGCATCGACTCTGTGCACCAGTAAACTTCCTTGGCTCATTGACTCCTTGACCATCTTGCTATTGCGAAGCAGTTTTTGCTGTTTTAAAAGTCATAGATACCCTTACATTTCTTCATCAGTAGTGAAGGTTCTGACGGGAGCTTGTTTCCAGCTCAATATGACCTTGTAAGCAGTCTCTTTTGTGAAATCTAGATGCATACTCCAACATGGATCAATATGTATTTGCGTATTCTCAGTACACCCTGTCTCTGGCTCCAAACTTATGCAAGTACTCTCTATTATTCAGACTGGTTAAGTCTTGTCAATGACTATAATCTGCTTCCTTTGAGAATATACACGCCATCCAGGCTTCGCGTGTACACTTCCCAAGAGAACAGGGTAGCGTTAACGCATTCTCATACTCATAGCTTACTCGAACCTGAACGGGAATGCGCACTCTGGAGGTAAGAGACACGACCATTAAACCAGTACAGACCCTAGTCGCTTTATGACCTATAGTAAGGGTTTTAAATTATTTGACCACTATGGGGCCGTTCAAAACAACGTCGTACGCCAGGGGGGAGGGGGCAGCCTATAAAACTATCTTTTACGACAGGGGGAGAGGGAGGGTTAGGCCAAATACGACGTCGTTTATTCACTGGATATTCCAAGGTCATACTGCCGGTGCCGCGTCAAAAAGTGTCCGGATCGTAATGTGTCCGGCGGACGCATTACGACGGGGTCACCCCCTGTCGTAATAAGTCCGGGGTCATCGAAATGTGTCCGCTTGCTAAATTAGGGAAATCAAACCAAGAACACGCCAAAAGCCTCACAGAAAAGGTCGAATTATAAAAGAGCAAAGGCATAGCCAAATTGCACTGAGCCTGGAATGAGTACTTATTAGTGACTTTATTTACTAATGGAATATCTCTACTGATAAGTTGTGATACATCGCCCCATTTGACGAGCTCCTCATTCAAAAGGCTTGTTAGACATTTAAAAAACAAGAATGCTGTAACACCAGAACGCTGGAATAAGTTTTTTCTTTTTTTTACAGTGTGGTAGAGCTCAGTTTATGCTACAGCAAAGTATGAACTAGTACTGATACTAATGAGTTATTCAGAAGCATATACTCGTATATCAATTAGTTCCCACCTGATTGCTGATTATTCATAAGTGTGATCTTTATCAAACACAGGGATGAATTTGGGAACCAGAGACAAGCGACAGTAAGTACAGTGTAGTGGCATAACTAGATAGACATAACCAATAAAAAGCTTGGAAAATGCTATTCGTGTTGTCATGGAGGGAAAACAATGTCTATTTTGGTCGGACACATTGCGATAATCCCGGACACATTTCGACATCGTAATGTGTCCGCCCACACACATTACGATGGCGGACACATTACGTCATGACACAGGCTGTACAGACTGCAAGCTGCTGATAGCGACACCAACCCAGGTCCTGCGATTGGTCCCAAACCCACCCAGACCCGGTGGGTTTTTGGTTGGGTTGGGCGTTATGTGCATAGGGATGGGTTTGGGTTGGGTCGACTAGTGAATTCCGAGGCTGGATTGGGCCAAGAAGCCAAACCCAGATAAACCCAACTATTTTAAAATCCCGTCAAATCAAGCCTCCCTGTGCAAAACTGTGGAAAATATGTTTGATGCTTGATTCTAATGGCAGAAAAATCAAAATTGCTTGTTCGGGTTTTTAAATTTGGCTTTGAATTTTTAACACTGAAGATACTGTATGTGCTGACAAGGTTAGGTTGAGGTTCAATTTTAAAAAATGACGTGGGTCTGGGTTTGAGCTGAATGTGGCCATCGAGGATGTGGGCTTGGGTTGGCGGGGTGTGGTTTCAGATCAAATGCTGGACCTGGACGCCAACGCTCTATGTGGGTTTTTCGCCTAGCGTCCCTGAATGGACTTGACAATTTTTGAACACTTCAAAAAATTCTGTCTGAGTAATCTCCAAAAAAACAATTCTGAATTGGAGATCAAGATACAAAGAATCCCAAGTACGCTCTTGCTACTTATAAGCAAACATCGCCAACCGTTAATTCGATCTTTTAAAAACCAAAATTGTAGTCTGTTCCGAGGTGCAAAATATAGCTCTGGGCAAAATCTTCGAGGCGCTTGGTCAGCGCATAAAGTCCGCTGGATATTTGAACTTTTGTGTGGTATGGTAAGGAACCGAGCGTTCAGGAAAACAACGCAAGGCTCTTTCCAAACTGGATTTTTTAAATTCAGGCTTCGAACACTCGGATTTTTCCTTTAAACCTCAAAAAATCTCCTGGTATTCAAAGATTGCACAAGACTTTGGGCGCTGACCACGGCTGACAAGTTAGCCAGACGCCTCAGATATTTTCCACAGAGTTTTCTTGTGCACCTGGGAAAACATTTCAATTTTTGATTTTGCAAAGTTCGACTTGATGGCTGGTGGTGTTTCCTAGTCAGTCAGTCAGTCTTGTTTCCTTGTTGGCGATCAGTTTGAATTGCGCTTAGGCAGTCAAAAGGTCCACCAAATTCGATATTAGAAGCTGAGGGTGATTTTGGAATGGTGTCATCAAAACTCTGAACTCTGCTTAGCAGGGGGTTGCTGCCCATACGACGTAGTTTCGGGCCGTTTTGAGGGGGGCCTACGAAAAAACGATTTTGTGCGACAGGGGGGAAGGGGCTTCTTTTCATACGCCTTTTCATATTCATGTAAAAAGCTCATTTTCATGCGAAGAAAAAAAACGTTGGAGAAAGAAAAAACGTTAGCAGCGGACAGACAGAAAGCACGGTACGAAAACAAATACACACAAAACACAACACAAGGCCATGCCACTGGTTCAGTCGCTAGTATCGATGTCCTCGACGGGCTTGCCCTGCGGCGAACTCCTCTAACTGAGCCATGGCTGCGCGAATCGCCTTTTTCTGCGAAGCATGCATCGCCTTCGTCTCGAAATATGGTTCGATGTCTTTCAGGTGCACAAAAGCCTAGCGATCACGATCATTAAAAAAATAAAGTAATATCCAGGGACATTTTGTGCGCGGTTTGGCTGCCAAATCTGGCAATAGGCGAGCAGGCCACCAAGGAATATATTTGAGTCTAGCCCACACAAAAGAAGCAGGTACAAATTGCGAAGTCTAACCACAGGACGTGGTAATCGTGCCGGGACTCTCAGATTACTCGATGACCCCCCCCCCCCCACTGATCGTTCTCAGATTGAGGTTCGTCCTCCTGATGTCCTGACACTGACCCCCGACATAGTTGCAAGTGATTCACGTTGATTAGCTTGTCAGCGCCAGCCCATAGCAACGGACAAGATGCACGCTGTCACTGGCGATGGCATAGCGACAATACGATATGAACCCGAAAAACGATCACATAGCTTGGCAGACAAACGTCGTTGTGCTGCATTCCTCCTAAGCATGATCAACGAGCCGACTTTGAAAAGAATTTTATGGGCTTCCCTGTTATATATACTGTTTAGCCTGCTGTTCCTGAGCTGCGGGAATCGATTCGTGAACTTCGGTGTAGGCATCGGCTAAACGCTTTTTCAACTGCACCACATAGTCGTGGGTTAAATATTGCTGCGAGTCATCTGAACCAAAGGCGCGATCGAATGGAGACGGCAGCTCCCGGCCATAGACCAGTGTGGCTGGTGAATGAACCGTGGATGAGTGTACACTCGAACGAAAGGCAAATAAGGCAAACCGAAGGAATAAGTCCCACAAGTCTTCCTGATGAGCACTTGCGTAGACTGCAATACTGTCGATCAAAACCTTTTTTTAACGTTCGACTTGTCCATCGCACTGTGGGTGATGCGCTGGAATGAATAAGTTGCAGATGTCCACAAAGCGACAAATACCCCGAAGCAAATCGGATGTGAATTGAGACCCCAAATCAGATAATAATGTAAGCGGGCGTCCGAAGCGACAAATAATATATGCTTCACGAAAATCTGTGCAATTGTTTCAGTCCTGCAATCTGGCATTGCGGCGGTTTCCAGCCACATGGTAAAGGCATCGATAAGCACTAACAATAAGATGTACTGATTGCCAGAATGTGTGGCTGCCATTGGTCCAACGAAACCAAGAATGTTTCCCCCCATTTATGCGGCGACTTCCGACGGGCACAAATCAAACAAGTCGGCAGTAGTTGCGCACATCCTTACGCATCGATGGCCAATAGACACGGTCCATGAGACGAGTCAAGGTGCGTTCTTCTCCCATGTGACCCGCCAGAGGATCGTTGTGAAATGCTGCCGAGACTTCCTGCTTCAGGCTGGACGGTAAGGCAAGAACTGCGCCTATGATACCACAAGATTTGCGACGACGCGGAAAACAAAAACGAAGAGCTGAGCCCTTATCACCCTGCAGAAAGTATGACTCTGCCAACTTTGCCAATTCCTCTCTCCCCCTCAACGCAGGTACCAGCCTCCCCAAAATCGATTAGCTTCTTCGATGGATCTTCTTCTTGCTCTCTGCGCAGCATTGTATCATTCAAGAATGCCAAATCGTCTTCCGTCACGCGCTCTTTCCCGTCCTCTCTGACTGATGTACCCGAATCGATAGGTGCCAGCGTTGCGTGGGTGGTACCAGAGATCCGGCTAGCCATGCTCGAAGAGGGCTCCACAGTGGCGAGATACTGCGTCTGCGTCTGCGTGACCCTGAGCTGTACCTGGACGATAAAGGACTTGGAAATCATAGCCTTGGAGCTGCTGAATAAATCTGCCCCAGCGAGGGCTATCCTCAATCTCCTATGACGTATGCAACGCTGTAATTGCTCGATGATCAGTGAAAACCAAGAAAGGACGCCCGCACAGATAAGTTCTAAACTTCTTGATACCAAAGAACATAGCCAGTGCTTCTCTGCCGGTAGTGATGCAGTTCCTTTCCGCCGGAGTCAATGTTCGTGACGCGTGGACGATCACCCACCGGGTGTTTGGTTCTCCAGGTTGGTACTGCTCCGAAATGGCACCTAACCCAGCTACGGACGCATCAGTGCTCAATGCAAATGGAAGCTCGAAATTCGGAAATCTAAGGATTGCCTCAGAGAGTAGAATATCAGTCAAGGCCACAAATGCCAGGGCACAGTCCTCAGTTCACACGAAAGACACACCCTTCTTGGTCAGTTGATACAGCGGAGCGGCGACTACAGAAAACCCTCTGATAAATCGACCATATTAATTGACTAAACCCAAGAAAGACGAAACGTCGCTAGATGACTCCAGTACTGCCATATCGCGTAATGGTGCAGTGGTCTCCGGGTCAGGGCGAATGCCAAGCTTTGAAACGATGTGACCCAAAAATGGTACTGGCCTGCGCGAAACTGCACTTGCTTGGTTTGAGTTTCAGGTTGGCACCACGAAAACAGTTGAAGACGAATTTCAGATCTTCGAAATGTTGTGCTACTGACTGAGAAAATATGATGAGGTCGTTCAAAGAAGCCAATATTTGACGCCAACTTAACCCCGCCAAGAGAAAGTCAACAGCCCCGGCAAATGTTGTCGGTGCATTAGCTAAGCCAAATGGCATGCATGTCCACTCGTACAAGCCATCTTCGCAGATGAACGCGGTCTTCTCGCGTGACTTTGGATCCAATGGTATCTGCCAATAACCTGACTGCATGTCACAAACACTGAAAATGACGCTGCCTTGCAACTTGTTCAAAAGAGTCTCAATGTGAGGTAGCGGGAAAACGTCCTTCTTGGTGACGGCGTTCAACCAGCGATAATCCACGCAGAAACGCCAGGAGCCATCAGCTTTCTTGACTAGAAGAGTCGGGGACGCCCACGGACTGCAAGAGTGAGTCAAGACACCATTCTTGAGGCCTTCTTCAACTTGACGACGTAGTTCCTCTTGTTTGGCCTGCGGAACCCGGTATGGCTGTCGTTTGACTGGTGCAGCATCTCCTGTGTCAATGTAATGATGGACGCCTGGCATACACCCCAAATCCTTATCCGACTCAGCAAAGATGTCTGCGTTCCGACATATCAAGTCCACGAAGGCTGCTTGCTCTTCATCTGTTAGACATGCTGTAGAAATGTTACACTTTGAACGCAATCT
>JASANH010000423.1:0-26548 GCA_030248295.1 Mesodorylaimus sp. YZB2_4 | reverse complement strand
ATTCAATTCTTGAAGACGCAACAAAAGGATAATGGTGTGTTTGAGGAGCATGGAATGGTACATCACAAGGCTATGCAGGTACACCCAGCTTTGAGTGTCTCAGAGTTGTTAAAACTCATTCATTGCTATCTTCCAGGGTGGTGCCTCGCAGGGTGGCGTGGCTTTGACAGCCTATGTATTGCTGTCGTTTTTGGAGAACGATGTAAGTTTATTGGTTTTTTCCTAAGCTTAATCAAAATTCACAGTAGCTAATTCAGGAACCAAATCCAAGTGCTTTGAACTATTTGGAACGCAACCTGGATCGACTGACTAACGACTCCTATTCCTTGGCCATCGTGACGTACGCCTTGCATTTGGCCAAAAGCTCAAAGAAAGATGAGGCCTGGAAATTATTGCAGGCTCAGGCTATTGAAAAAGGTGTGACTCCTCGTTGCCTACACCAGGTCTTACACTTCTTCTTGCAGACGGACTGAAACACTGGGAATACGTTGTCAAGGAGGACAAGGAAGTCAAGGAACCGTGGTGGTGGGAGGCACCTCGACCTGTAAGAATTGTATGGCCATGGCAAATGGCACAATGCAGAAATGCGGGTCTTTCAGGTTGATGTGGAAACGACGGCCTACGCCTTGCTGACGTACGCTTTCCGTGGTGATATGTCTGGTGCATTGCCCTTAGTTCGCTGGCTGGCCTCGAAGAGAAATGCCTATGGAGGATTCTCGAGCACCCAGGTATGGTCTGGCTGGAGAGAATGATCTGGTTGCAACGATTCCGGATCTTTAGGACACGGTTGTGGCCCTGCAAGGCTTGTCCGCCTACGCCGCCAAGGTATTCTCGAAGGACACTGATCTGTCGGTGACTGTGACAAACGGTGATGCGAAAGAGACGTTTAAAGTGAACCCGACCAATGCTATTGTTTTACAGTCAACTCTCGTATGTCGAGCTGTCCCTCACACCCAGATTTCCGCATCCCCTTTTCCTGGTTTAGATGAAGAATCTCGATAAGCCAATCCAAATCGATGCTAGCGGAAGTGGCATCGGCTACGCCCAAATTAATTACCATTACAACATGCCTAACCGCAAGGACCCCCAGCCATTTGTGTGCGACAAAAAGCTGTCCACATCCAACTGGGGCGAAATGGTTTTGGGGCTGTGCTGCCAGTAAGCATGCTTTAGGTCGTTTGTGTGTATGCAGAGTGTTATGGTGTGTTTGGCCCTCGCAGAAGGTGGTGTACCGTTGCCTTGACTGGCTGCCACATACAGCGCATCAGTTGCCGTCGCTGGCCGCTCGATACGCTCCTCCAGGCGAGGCAGAAGCCCGTCGGGTTTTTTCTGGCTGGAGGGTGTTTGAGACCATCTGCTCCCCTCGGTATCTTCTTCAACCTATTACAAGAATGACGTACTTCTCTCAAAGGATGACGTGTTGGGTGTTCAGAGGTCTTAGGATGCTGCTGTTAGAGGGCTCATAAGAAACAGAACTGTTCTGAGACTGATGTGACAGAGCTGCTGGAGCAAAACTGCTGCTGCTAGGGCCCCACACAGTACAAACAGCTGACGGTACACTGCTCTGTTTTCAGCTATACTTTGACTGGGCACAGCAACATGGTCGTAGTTGAAGCCAATGCCCTATCTGGTTACACGATCGACGAGTACGAGCTAAACAAGCTGACCCAGATCAATGACTTGCAGCGAGTGGAGTTGACGAAAGGCAACACTTTGGCCAACATCTATATCAACTCGGTAACTATCACTTTTGGGGCCTGTGTCGGGCCTGGCCTGTTTAACCTGTCATGAGTCACTTTAGCTGAACTCGACGCCCGTGTGCTTCAATATCTCTTCAAGCCCTTCATTCCATGTGGCTGATCAGAAACCAGCTCTGGTCATTGTTTATGACTACTATGATCCTGGTCGTCGAGTAAGTGGTTTAGGTTTCTTGTATTGTGGTGCACCTACGAACCCACCGCACCTTTTATGCATCTTAGCAGGTGCGCATTGTGGGTGTGAAAAGATCCACATTGATGCATCAATAATGCAAAGCATCAATCTGAGCTTTCCTTAGATTTGGCTGCATGGCTCTGTGGCTAAGTGAATTCATTATTGACGCATTGAGTAAAGCCCTACCAAACCTGAAGTGAATGAGCGATAGTCAACCTGAATAAGAGCGCATGTCTGGTTTTTGCTTTCTTTCTCAAGATTATTGTCAAATTACTGATTTTAGATCGAATTCGATTATTCAGCCACAAAAACCAAAACTTTGGAAGAAGTCTGCGGAGGAGACTGCTGGCCGGAACAATCCGGGGCTGGTGGCGGAGCAGGAGCTGCAGCGACCACCAAGCCGCCAGGTATGAATCCGCGCAACCATTTTCTGTCCGTCTTTTTTAGGATCGAATGCTGCTTCTTAAACTGCACGCAAAAATTGCTCTTCAGGTCCTTCCTCTCCTCCAACTGGTGGCACAAAGAAGCCGAAAAAACCCAGAAGCTAAACAGCGATTTGGTGATAATGGGCGAGATATTCCTTTGACCTTTTTTCTATTTACACTATAGTACACTTTATGCAATGCAAGGATAACGTACGAAGACAACGCACATTTTTCGCTTGCTTTTCCTTTTTTCTGTGCACTTTAGTAAAGTTGCTGATTGTTGAATAGCGACATTCTATTCTTGAAGTTGAAGCTGAAGGAGAACAAGTTGGAGGACGCTGTAGTATGAAATAGCGTCTGTAAGCTCATTTTGGCCTGGGATGTGCACACAGAAACTATCTGCAATCTGGAGTCGAATTCGATTGTTATTTCCCTCCACACAAAGCAGAATTTTTCTGAAAATGAACATTCGTAATGTCAAGTTCAAGTTTACACAAAATCAAAAAGCTGTCTGTTTCAACAGTCTGACAAACAGACGATTCGATTCTGTGGAACGCTATGTGGCAGCATTGTGTGACTAGCTGCTGCTCCTACGTCTCAAAAAGAGTGCTACACCACAGGCAGGCCGGGCTTGACTGTACACACTCTACTGTACTGTAGTCGAGTCTACGAATTTGCCTGCAACATGGAGAAGTTTGTGACATCGAAGGTAAGTCATTCGTTCTTTTGGAATATATTTTCTCTACATAGAATAAATTAGTCTACCTTAGAATTCCGCATCTTCAACAGCCTCTGGCCAAGAATCGCCAAATATAGCCACCACTCCATCATCGGATGCGCATTCTACCCCCTCGACGCCATTAATCAATGAGCCCCCTCCATCCTATGACGCTGCCGGACCACCGAAGGCAGTGCTCGTAGTAGCTGAACCCGATGCCAAGCAATCTTCCATATTTGGCGTGTTTCCAGTCGATACCACGTGCCCGTATTGTCAGTCGCAAGTGACCAGCCAAGTGTGCTATCGCTCTGGCTCTTACACCTGGCTTATCTGCGGTGTCATATTTTGCGTAGGTTTCCTGCTCGCTGGTATACCATGGTTATTTTGTTGGATCCCATTCTGCTTGGACTCCACAAAGGATGTTGAGCATTTCTGTCCAAAATGTCATTGCAGAATGGGAGTACACGAAAAACGATGCTGTTAGTGGGAAGTGAGGTGCAAAATAAACTTTCACCAGTGATTCTGGTCGTGAGCACAAAATAAATTTTCAACAAACGAATAGCAGGAAGTGCGGATTGCATATGTGAGGAGTTCTGTAATGATCGTTTGTTTTTGGCACTGTAAAAAGTATAAGTCTGTGGGAACGACTAGCTGCCAAGCATGTAGCCTTTGCCTTGGACACGTATGTAAGTTTTTAATTGGTGTCCTAACATTCGAAAAAGTAGCGCCTATTCTAAATTGCATCTGTCAGCAGACGTCAAAAAAGAGGGGCAAGAAGCCTTTGAAAACGGGACACTTGAAGAAATTCACGTACCTGAACGGGGTACCTGTCTGCGTCCTAGATTTGCATAGTTTTAGGCTTCACTAGTCTAGGGGGAACTAAGAGATTGAATTAGAGAAGTGGAAGAGTGTATATATGAGAAGCCTTGTTATCTGCCGACAGGGCTTCAACATGCGCAAAATGATCGGCATCAACAACAGCCCCCGGCAAGACAATGCATATCCTATCGAATTCTAGGCCAGTGGTTTCGGCGAAGTAATGAATAAATCAACACCCGATTTTAGGAGGGTCTTTGATGGGAAGGCTGACTAAACTTGGAGCAGTCGTCTTTGTGCCTCGCGTGTCACGAATTGATAGTGTACTGTTAATGACGGCTTTCGCTTGATTCGTTTTTGCGCCATTGAATTGAGCGAGAAAACTAAGCCACGTGCGGGAGCTGATAAAATGAGCAGCGTCTTTAGTTAGGCTCAGTCCATGGATAGAAGGAGCGAATTGATTTAGTTTTGCCTTAGGGAGCAAAGAAGCCGAGTCTTCGATCTTAGAAAGCCAAGGGTTGAGTGGCGACGAAAAGAAGAGAGCTTCAATTTTTTTGATCCACTCTTCTTTTTTTGTGTTTGCGGGAGGGATCCTATTTACTCGGTAAGAAGATGGCTTTCTGGCTCTTCTCTACACGACCAACAGTCCCGCATGCACCTGTCGGAAAGGCGAGGATCTCCTGTTATGTATTCTTCCAGTGATGAATTCTCGCAGAATAATGGCTCATTCTTTTCTGCTTCATTGTCCCCTCTTGTGGCTCAGCTTGCGGACAAACGGAAATGCTGGCGATGGCGTATGTTTATATCTGAATTTCCTCCTAGTCAGTTGGTTTTGACAATGTTTTTTGCACTGGGCTGGTATCGTCTGCTCTGTCCCAAGTCTGCCAATCAGCCTTTTGAAGATAGAAGGCGGGTTAAAGGTGTTTATACAATTCTTCGGTTCATGCTGCCAGGCCAGACGTGGATGACGTCGACTCATTAGCAAATTGTATCTGCTTGTCTGAATTGGTCGTGTGAGCCAGTGGGTCTAACTATGCGTGATAGCCGCGTGTGGGACGGTAAGTTAGGAAAACGTGAGTTTGTTTTTCCCACTGCGCCGTCCATTTAGAGAGGCCATCTGTGCTCGCATGTTCACGTTCTATCAAAGCCTTGGACTATTTTTGAGAAGAGACTAGCTGCAGCTGCTTGAAAACCTGAATCGTAACTTGTGAAACTTGAGGAATGGATCTAGGTTTGACAGCTAAGCATCTGAATTGCTTTCTGGCTAGCTATTTCATTTCGTGAACCGAGCTAGACTCGAGGGAACATTTTTATCGATTCTCATGCATTTGGTCAGGTGATAAAAGAATACATCAAAGCATGGCACGTTTTTCCTTTTTAAGTTTTTGTTAACGATTCCTTTTCTTTTGCTGAAATTTAGGCCGGATCGTCGATGTTTTTCAGTTCTGTCTTTCTACAGAGTTGAAGGGGTGGGTTGGCGAACTGTTTAGGAAGCAGCTGGCATTAGTCGGGAAACGCTAGGAGGCGATGTTTATGAGCGGGGTTCCTATAGTCCCAAGTGCATGCCTGCCTGTCTCGTGTTGTGTTTTCCAAGAGTCGTTCAATTGAAGTTACTTCTAAAAAGCGATTTTGAAGCCCTCAGAAACAAGCTATTGACCCTATCGTGACACAAAGTGCTAGCGGATCTGTCATGCTCTTTCAGGCTCTTTCGCTCCGCCTAGGCCTCTTCTAGCAAAGATTAAATTTTTCCTTCGCATGGTGTTGTGAGTGAACATCACCAAGTCCAACCATGACTCACGATCGCTGTGACATGCGAGACAGAAGAAGAGTAAAGTACGCAGGTGAGAAACGGCTGATTTCCTAGTGGCGGTGCCAGCCATCTAATAAGTCCTTTCCTGTCCCATTCCAGCCAAGGCGGCTTATCTATTTCATAAAGTTGATGGCCTGGAAAAGCCCAAGATTAAGGAGATTCAGTCTAAGGTGGGTGAGCTTAGAACCTTGTCTTAGCTATTACCCGTTATATTTAATTTGCATCATCCCAAATTATTTAAAGGAGCAATAATAGCTGTTTCGTGAGGCGTGTTCTGGTGCCAGCTGATCGTGACGTCAAGAAACTTGGCACCCCGTTTCTGTCGGAGACTCCCAACCGACGGTCATTGTGTGCTATGCTTATTAGTAAAGAAAGGAACTAACAAGCTTCTTTAGACAACATTTTAGAATTCTTATGTTGTGCTTACACATCGAGGTATAATATGGTCACCCCAGGATTCTTTTCAAGGGTCACGCGTGCTATCCGAGCATTGTCTTAGGAGATGCGCATGGAGTTTGGCGGCTTAGCTCCTGTGCATCGCGGACAGCCATCAGAGAGGAATGGCCCCGATACATGCTCCTTATGTGTGGTGCAGTTAGACATTCGGTTTATCTTTAGGTGACACGAGACCTGGCAATAATGGGCCCGAACAGCTCGGGGCAGATGCTGTCCTCTAACAGCCTTCGACTGTTAATAGATGACGGAGGGTGCACGTGTACAATTAGCTAGCATTCATCTTATCGTTAGCTCAACCCTCTCCTACGGGCACTAAAAGCATCTTCCCACTGAGCTCATTGGAAAGCAGTAATAGCTAATCTGTTTTCGTACATTTCTTCCGTTCGCCGGTGCTCATAACGAATAAAGGACGGTGTAATTTTTCATACCTCGTGCCGATTACGGCGGACACATTCTAAGCTGTGGACTGTGCATGGGAAGCCGAGGTCTCTAGCGAGGCGAGATCACGTTCAGGTGAGCGCGCCGACGGTAAGCAAACAGGAGCCCAGGTAGGTTGCAATAGATCGCGTCGACGAAAGCTGTCGCATCCGATTACTTTATTCGAGGCGCGTATCGGGCCAATTATCCTTTTTCCGTAATCGGGGCAAAACTAACCGTACTTTGGCGCGTGGAAGATCAGTATGGCTGGACGCACATTCAGCCTAGCGCTCTTCCTTTTTAGCCGTGACCAATTTCCATTCGCCGCAGCCAGCTCAAAGTGCCCGTCTGAGTTTCCAGTACATTTGTCATGCGAATGTCAGCCGGATCGACGTCGACTGCTAGCGCGAATGTTGGCAACGCATCGTCTCATTTCTTAACTCGATCCATTCGTGGTTCCTCTATAAACCATAAGTTCGGATCCGTCAAGTACAATCGCATACCATCGTCGATCGGAGCCAAAGAAGAAGTGCACGAAAGCCAGTCCAATCCCATCCCATCTTCGTCGTCGATTGGTGGCGCGGCTAGCAGTAAGTACAGGATGCGAGTCGGGGACTTGGCCATGTTTGGTCAAAACACGAGACCATCTTCAGCCAGTGCCAGAATGGCCTTACTAGGACCCATGTTGAGCTGCCTCCCAGCAGGGTCTTGTAGGAGTCGGCGGATAATGAAAATGGAAGTCAGCTATTATTCGTCCACAAGTGCCCCTCGAAAAGGCAGTAATGAGTTTTGCTGGCCGAAACCCGCATAATCGGAACGCGCAGCGTGTTGCCCACATCCATTAGGCGTAGCTACATTTTTATGAGCAATGTGGCCCGGTCTCTCTTGTTTGGCAAAGCCGATTGCCAGTCTTCCGTTCGTTTCATTGGGTCAAATGGGACCAAACCTGTCTAGCGCCAAGAAACCAGATAAGTTCATGAAAAGTTAATGTGTGGCCTTGCGCAGGAAGTGAAGATCTCTAAATGCATGAATTCTGAGGTGGTCAAGGAGATTTCTCATTTATTATGCAATCTTGTTTTTGTGGGACTGGAAGATCACATTGGGAGAAAAGATGAGCGGTGTCTGTTCGATGAAGAAAGGACTGTAGTTGTGCTGGTTTACCCGAGGAACTCTTGAGAGAAAATTTTTTACACTTTATTTTTCTCTGCTCTCTGATTTGGCTCCTGAAGATTGGCCTTAGAACTGCATACTTTCGAACAATATCCCACGATCTGGTACATTTTTCTGACGTGCCACCAATAAACTGCCGCGAGAATTTAATTTTGATTTCTTGGGAACAATGATTAGTCGATAGGCAGTCATGGCAGAATTATCTTCATTCCATTCAGCCCCCTCGATTTCAGACTCTGCCGAAAGCAAATCACTTGGTGACAGTCGATTTCAACCAATGAGTGCATTCACGACAGCCTCGGACTGCAGTACGAATCCTGGGATGACGACACCTCGCAAAATGTCCACCTTGGAAGCCCCATCGCCTCTGCCCTTCGTCCGAACCACGAGTAGCGTGCCGAGACAAAAGCAGCTCGTCCTCTCGCCGCCCTCGTTGCACATAAGCTTCGATGTGGAGCCAGAGAACAGTCTACCGCACCAACTAGTTTCAGCCATGCCCATGTCCCAATCGTCAGACAATGTTCGCCGTTTCCACGTCCGATACGACAGTGTGGGCAGCAGTTGCAGCAGTACGGGCAGATCGTATTCACCAGCTCACTTGCGCAGAGCTGCCGCCTCGTATCGCCAGAGTCACCACAGACGAATATTCGAGCCATCGGAGATCGCCCAAATCAGTGCTGGGTATATGAGAGTCAATGGTGCATTCCAGCAGTTTCGGGTAAGTGGAGAGCGAGTTTTTTAGGAAGTGTCATTTTCATTCAATGTACTGTGCACAATGTCTTACAGTTGGCGAGTCCGTTTCCTGGAGAGGCGCTGGACTGGAGAGCTCTGTTCATGGTCCACGTGGGTTAGGCTTCTACCTCTGTCACTTGGTGCACACTTACCAGCGAGTGTTCGACTCAAGGCTGGGTAAAACTTTACGTTTCAGCTGTGACCCTTCATCCTTGATTGCTCGCTCACAAGTTTTAGTGCGACAAACATGAAAATGATGGGCAGAGCTTTATGTTTATGAAGTTTTCGAAGCACGAGGTCTGTCCTGCAGCGAGCAATTTATAGACCCTATCCTTTAAAATTTACAGTTGAAGGGGAATGGATGGGAAGCTTGATAATTTTGCTCTCTGATAGCCCCAATGTCTCGGTTATTTCTAGTTGCGTCGAGCTCAGTCCTTCTAATCCACTGGATCTCTTATTGCCCTGCATTCTTTTCCAATGACGGGCAAGTCTTAATGCTAACCTCTTTCGTCTGGAAATACCCTCAAAACGCACCTGTAGTAGAGCAGAAAGCAGAAGGGCCTAGCAAGTATGGATGACACCCAGGTAGCTGCAGTGCCTTCTGGTAGTCTTTCTTTACCTTCAGGGACCTCACCCCACTTTTTGCTAGTCGTAATTGTGATGACTTTTCACTGCGCCACTGGCAATGTTTCAGGGTATTCTTTCGGGTCCGGAGAAGAGTCCATCATTGCTCACCAAGGTGCTCCAGAAGGAACACAGCAAAGAGAGGGAGAAAGAGCGGGAACGTGACAAGGATGATTTGACCAGTGCCCTGATAACATCGGGGAGTCAGCGACACCGTAACAGCATCTATTACAATAACAATAACAACAATGCCCCCAGTGTGTTCAGTTCAGTGGATGATGGGAAATCGATGCTGGGCCTGGGAGCCACTAACGAAATGGACAATTTGAAGCCCATGATTGCCACGTCTAGATCACCATCGGGTGCGCTGAGTACGGCCGCCACAGCAGCCGCCGAGGCCACTGTGGAAACAATTAAATCGCAAACTAGACGACTCGGATATCGTCACTTGTTATTCGAGAGGAGAAGACAAGCTTGCGACTATTCGTGCGCGTTTGCCATCCTGGGAATCATTATGATGATCGTGGAAAATGAAATGACAGCGGCCGCAGTGTACACGAAAGTAAGCAACGCGTGTCTGTGCAGAAAGGGCGCCCAGGCACGACCTGTTTTCAGAGCTCGTCCTATTCGTACGCTTTGAAGTCCCTGATCGTCCTGTCAACAGTCATACTATTGGCACTGATCTTGGCTTATCACGCTATCGATATCCAGGTAGGTGGAGCTTGACGTACGCTTGGATTGTTAAAGGTAGAGGTAATATCGAAGGCTGACGTAAAGAGCCTAAAGAACGCATTTTACATTACTTTTTCACCATATTTGCTCAAGTCTGCAAGCAAAAGTTTAGACTTAGAAGTTTCCGCGCAATTAGGCTGATCGTGTAGGGTAGGGTTAGGTTAGGTTGATCGGGTAGGGTCCTTGGATGTGCTACTGTCTATAGCAAGACGACTCAGAATACAGTAGTTTTGCGAAGAAACGCGAAAGGTCCAGGTCTTTTTTTCTCAGTGACCCTTACATCAGAAGCTTTAGTTGATGGGTTTATACGTCGTATCTAAACCACAGGAGCAGATAAGCGCTTCTTAAGCCAGCTCATAGGAGTCAGCCACCTCGTCCTGACGTCATGATGAACGTCCATCCATTCATTTCCATAAATAAAGCCGCGGTAAAAAAAGAGAAGAAGCACTGAAAAGCAACATTAGAAAGACTGTGTTGGAAAAGACTAGAAAGCTCTTATAACGAGATGAAGTCAGAGGAAGCAGCATCACACAGGTTATTGCGTCAAGTCGAGAATGTGTCATTATCTGGCTCCTTAGTCAGTAACAATGAGTTGCCAGGGGCAAATCCAGCACTGGTGCATTAGGGTATTGGTCGATACTGTAGCAGTATTGCACGTCCACTGTTCATTGTAGGGGCCGTCCATTAAGGGAAGTCTGCAGCAGTTTTATTTTTCGACCCTTTTCCCTTCTCTCCTCCACTTTTTCAAATATTGGCCACATCTCTGTAAAAGGACGTCCGCAAGCGAAGTCACCGCGAAAAAAGCAGCGATTCTGCGAGGGATGTTCCAGTGCAAAGATTTTTGAACCCTTCAACCCCTTCCCCTTCTGACTACGAACGTGCATTATGGATGACCATAGTCATTTATAGTCTGCACACTACGTAGACATTTCACCTTTTCAGCTGTTCATGGCAGATCTGGGATGTCGTGATTGGCGCATATTGATCGATGCGAAAAGGCTGGCCAAAATCACAGCAGAACTACTGGCATGTGTGGTTTGTCCGATCCCAGGCGATTTCCACTTCACATGGCGCACAGTCCATCACGACGGGAAGACAGTGACGGCTGCTCGAGTGCCAGTCGACGTCCTCTTGTCCATTCCAATGTTCTTGCGTCTCTATCTTCTGTGTCGCGTGATGCTACTGCATAGCAAACTGTTCACGGACGCACCCAGTCGAAGTATCGGAGCCATGAATCGAGTCAATTTCACTGCTCGATTTGTCTTGAAGACATTGATGACCATGTCGCCAGGGACAGTCCTACTCACGTTCACCATGTCCTGGTGGCTGATGGCTGCTTGGATCATGCTTTTGTGTGAAAGGTACGAATGTTCTTGGGTGTATGGAACTCGAATACGTTGCTATTGTCCAAGGTGTTGACCACTGGCCACTCTGGCTTATCAATATCTGTCCTTTTAAGATATCACGGATATCCGTATTACAAAACGTACGGGGTCGGTGATGACCGTAACAAGACAGTTATGCACTACGAAGCAATCAAGCATCAGGTAAGGTCAATAAACCACGTTTAGGCGAGATCGCTGCAATGTAAGCTTTCAGAACTACCTGAATTCGTTGTGGCTGGTCACTATAACCTCTTTAACTATTGGCTACGGAGATATCGTCCCCAACACGTACTGCGGCCGAGCAGTGTCGGTCATATGCGGTATTATGGTAAGGTTGCATTGTGTGTCCTTTGTGGCAAGCACAGAAGGCACCAACCAGTTTGGTTGATGTTTCACCAATCTCTCGTTACTATAGTCAGAAACTAAATTGATAGGATCGTGAATTTTCCATCATGGCTCGTAGGCTCTACTGTACTGTAGGTTTGATAGACGTGTCAACAACAACTCCTGTCCTTGACTGATTAAAACAACATAAATTTTGCTAGCCTCGAACACGCCATGCTTTTCTCAAGGCACTAAATTAAAATGGCGTGCGACTTTTGACATAATTTTCCAGTGTTTTTCATTTTTCAGGGTGCTGGCACATCTTCGCTTGTCGTAGCAGTTGTGGCAAAGAAATTAGAGTTGTCACGTGCCGAAAAGCATGTTCATAATTTTATGATGGACACATTGCTCACGAAGAAGGTACCCCACGCCTCCCCCTCCATTTGCAACTTGCAAACCCGGAACTTTCTTTCCAGTTGAAATGTGCCGCAGCGAATGTTCTGCGCGAGACGTGGCTTATATATAAGAATAAAAAACAAGGGGACAAGGCAGACCCGTCCAGGATTCGCTTCCATCAGAGGAAGTTCCTTTTGGCCATCTATCAGTAAGTGCCCAAACTGGCGGATGAATAACGCTAACATTGTGCTGTCTTCAGACTGCGGAAGGTGAAAAGAGGACAGAGGAAGTTGAGTGAAACTGCCACTACCGTGGCTGACATGGCCAAGGTAAGCATGACTGACTTTGTTCGACCTAACTAGAAAATCAATGCGAACACCCCAGTTTATTTGACAATATGTGGACTCAGAGTCAGGCTCACCTGCCATAAACAAAGGTGAAAATGCCGATTAGACCCACTAACCACTTTTCATGTCCCTCGCCCCCTGTGGCTATCCCACTCTTACCTACAACGGTCCCGTGACGCCCTACCCCCTCTGACTATAAGACAATGCCCTACCACGCAGTTAGAAATAACAGGTATTCAATTTGGAACATTGTATATGTACAGCCTCCACGCATGAATCATCAACGCTTGTAACAAAAGGTATTCTCTGTACGATGTGAATGACCACCTCATTTCTGATTTCTGAAATATCATTGCCCAACATCAAATGACATTTTGGAAATGACGTGGTTTAGTTGGATCAACACGAGCCTCCAGTCATGACTTAGCACTCCTCACACACCCGCACTGGGGCTGGTGATCTCGCTAGGGACCAGGTTGACCGAACCAGGTGACCACATTATAATATCGTGCTCTGTGGAAGTTGAAACGAGGACACAGGAAGTTGAGTGAAATTGCCCCTATTTTTTCCAAACTAGGACCCAAAGAAACCACTGTTTTCTTTCCTTGTCAGGCTAGACCAGACACCTTGTAGCAAAAGCAAAAACAAAGTGGTCCATCTGATAGAACATATCTTTTCAACAAGTGTCACTCACACACTTTTGTTCTTAAAATTTTCGCGGAAAAAGCTCCTCCCGTCCGTGATAATTATGGATACGAGCCCCGATCTCGTCGCTCACACTGACCCGCCACTAACCACACCATTTTCAGACCAGCTCCATGATGTACGAGATGATCGCGGACATGCGCTCTTGGCAACAAGAACTCGAGGACAAACTGGTAGGCATGGACCAACGGTGCGCCAACGTGGAAGCCTACATGCGTCAGTTGCAAATCTCCATACGAGCCCTGCCCGAAGTGGTGGCCAGGAAACTGCAACGACCCACGTCCACGCGTCCCGACTCCAACACGTCATTCAGACCACCGTCGACATGCGACAGCCACCCGACATCGGCCGTCCAGTCCACCGAACAAGCCATGATCGGCGACAATTACGGATACTCATCACCCGAGTGAATGCACACACAATGCACTCGCTACGATGCTCACGTGAGCGTTGTCTGCATCGGACAGGGTACCATCCTCTGTCTTATCTTACTCTGCTTCATGTGCCCTCTTCGTGCAAAAATACTCTCGTAACGTTTTACATTGGAACACAGTTCGTACACAGTGTACATCCGCCCGCTTTCAGCCTACCTTAAAACATCCGACATAACCAAAAACAATGCGCAACATCTAAAATGAATCAACTCGTTTCACTCATTATACTGTGCGTGACATAAAAGCATTCACACAGCAACGCCCTATGCACTCATGCTGCGTATGAAAAATGCCAAAGTTTCAAATCGTACCTTGCGAATACAGTAGGTTGTACACACTCGATGCTCGACGTTATTACTTGAGAAAATCATCCACATTGGCGAATGCAGCCGATCCAAGTCCATGCTTGACCATTTCCAAGCGCAGTCGTTGGGCATGTGCATACATCGTGTTCAAGCCTGACCGTGCCGAATGGTCTTGGACTGCTGAAATGACATAGAACTAGTGAAAGCAACCAGAACAGCCACCAGGTCAACACGATGTGCATCAATCATTCCTTCAGCCTCACTCATAAAGACCTGACTGCCAGCAAGTCGATCAGCGCACGTGTGGGCAAGGTCTACTGTACGTATATGATGGAGATCATTCTCTGCATCCTTTGTCTTAGGCACAGGGACTACGCACAAAGACAAAGACTTCATTTCCACGAGGCCGCGAGGGTACCAACCAGGGGCCTTGACATCTGTCTTAGCGGCCAAGCCCATACATAGACAGCAGCAAGCCAAGCCCTTACCCAACATGGCGCCATTCAAAGCCAATAAGATCGATTCCCGACGTTGTGGATCAAACTTGAGGGATTTGGGGCCGCGTGCTGGATCAGTGAAAGCAATCAAATCGAAGGCGTCGCGGAGTATGTGGTAACACCGTGTCAACATGGGACTATCCCCTTCCTGTTTAAGCTGCATTTGCATTTCGAACAATTCGCGACCGTTGGAGACGAATCGTTCGATCCGTGAGTCCACCACGACAGCTATGCCATCACAACAGCTGTTGCCTCCAGCACACGTCAAATCCGTCATTGAACAATCCCCATCTACATCTAAAATAAACACCTTTCTGGAATTGAACTCTATCAAATTGAACCAAATGACAAACCCTGCGCAGCTCCATCAAGGCCGTTATGCATATAGGGAGATGCATCGTAGAATATGGCCGAACCACTCGTGCAATCTTCATTCGGCACCGATTTCTCGCAAGAAGTGGCATTGTACGTACCATTTTCACAGTGATCCAGTCCGTCACAGGTTGCACTTTTGGTCCCGTTTTCCACTGAGGTAGATGGATCGAAATACTCTGGGCTAGAGCTAAAAAACAAACCCCGCATTGACGGCAGGCCAGAATCCTGATGCCAACGTTTTTCCGTCATGATTCTGCATAAATAATAGGGCAAACTAGGACTAGGTTGGAAGGTGCTGTCCATTAATCATAGTCTGTAGCAACTCTTTGCGCAATTGTAGGGGTGGGAGGAAAGCTGGCATGTTTGGGCGCGTTTAGACCCCTATACTGCGTATTTATTGAGCAATTTCAGTCTGTATATCATGATTGATTATTGAAAGAGAAATTTCAAAAAAGCTCAAGACGATGACTGAAAAGTGTGCTTTTGTGAGGCTCACACGTAAAAATGGAAAAATCCTGATCCCGACCTATCGTTACCACGCATCAATACACAATGCTACAGTCAATGTGCCGCTGTTTTACTGATCACTTATGCACTGAATTTCATCCAACTTTGCTCCTGACTAGCCATCTACAAACAACAACGGTCAGACCATTTAGCGAGTCCTTGGTAGGCGCCAGGAATCAACAGACAGCAAATATTCGGTTATCTTGTTTCAAAATATCCGACCAGACTCACCAACCCAAGGCAAGAATATCCAGTCAGGCTTCAAGTTTTCCTGGTGCTTTCGAGTCTTGGCCTTCCCTGCGTTGGGTACAAATTATTGTGATTTTGAATATTAAGAGTCATAGATGCTTTAGCACGCAGCGGGTCCATAATTAGGATTGGTTGATCCTGTACCACTAACTGCCTGACTAACCAATACAGCTACGGATATACTGGCTCAAACTAGCGAAGAAACAGGTACATTGAACTTGCGTAAGTCCAGCATCTCCCTAAGCCTACGTCGCTTATAAATACTGTATGATAGGTCCAAGCAGGATCAGAGTGAGACGACCAGAAATCAATGCATAAAATAGCCAGGTGAATTTCGAATTACCTATCTCTTCTAAAATGCACTGATCGTGAGCGTATGCCCGATAAAAAAAACACGAGATCTAGGATTAGCCGTTAAGTTTTGATTAATATTGGGTTATAATTGGTATCAGAGTACAAGACATTGCAAACTCTATGAGAGTGTGAAATAAAATAGACATAGTTCGATACAACTTGCAACAGTAAACTGTTTGCACTATTATCTGGGAAGTATGGGCCAGTTTTTGGAAAACCATCTGGTATCCGGATGGCGATGCCAGATAACCAGTCGACCCCTTGTCGCGACGATCGCGAGACACAACATGCATAACACTGTTAACTATGATTCACCTATGGCTTTTGTCTGAACCCGTTCTTTACCTCTCGTGAGTAATACCGTTAAACTGTACGATCGAGCGGTTGCGCACTATAGTCAGCGTGACAGCCTTCCCTATCCCATCTCAGTTTATCCATAAACAGACTATCCATGAGATTTTCAGCAAAAGAAACAGCTTGGGAAGACACGTGAATACACCCTTAGCCTGTAACCTCTTTAAAATATCCTCAAATCCCACATTTACTATGACGCAAACTCTGAACCGGAACATCTGGTGTGGCCAACGTGAGGAATTTACATAACTCCTTTGAGCAAGCTCCATTTTGTTATAGCAGTTGTAAAACAGCGGAGTGATTCAGGCCTTACAGTGGTTAGACCTGCACACGCACTTGCATCCTCACCAAACCACCTGATGTCAGCAGTATCACTAACTTCTTCTCTACTGCAACCAGAACGATGCGAGCCCCCTTTCCTGAGCATCAGCATTGGCTTTCATGCCGTCTCGTTTCATTGGTGGTCAAAAAGGCCAATCAAACCGCGCTTAAGTTAAGTCAACCAGTCGTTTACAGCATGACACATCAAGTACTAGATGAACAAACCCGCATCAGCTGATTTTTCCAGCAGTGACCACAGGAACCTACAAACAGTGCATTTTGTACTCAGTTATTTCCATGCGGAATTATTGATCTGACGATCCTGCCTGGGGTTCATTAGACAACTAGGAATCATGTTTTTCATGCTTAAAGCAGCCTGTCAACTAGTCTTTTACATACATTATACTTTCAAGTAACATACATGTTTCTTGTGGCCCATCCTGTCTAGTGCGCTATCTCTAATGCTTGGCATTGAAATAAATAGCGAGATAAAATGAGTCTTAGCCAACCTTTTGTACGAAGACTCCCCATGCTACATCAAATCCAAGATAATGGCATACCTTCTAAATTTCTCGGAGCCGTTCAGCACCATTTCAGTCGATACAGGCGAAGCTGAGCGACGAAAAGGCCGCGGAGATTTGAGTCGCATTGGCGAGTTTCTCAGCGAATCTAAAAAAGCTTTCTTTCAAAAAGTCGCCAAAAAATACCGTTTTTTATACTCGAAGTAGGACGACCATCAGAACGACGTTTTGGTGAAGCAGAAAGACGAGAACGATTCAAGAACATTTCACCGGTTGCCATTGCTTTGGAGGTGCCGTTTGAACATTTATGAGACCGTTGCTTCAAAGAAATTGACACAATTTAGGTTCACCAGACTTTAAAAAATTCTAATCCTTACATCGTCAAAGTAAGCAATAAGTGTTTCTAAAAATTCTTGGCACTTCAAAGCCAGAAGCAGCTCAGGCTTCTGCTCGAAAAGGCGCGGGTACAGGTCCTGCACTTTCAAAATGGCTTCATCGAAACGACTTAGTTTGACAAGATTCAAAACATCTGCAAAAAAAGAACCCAGTTTATCAACTCTGCAGAGATCATATTCACGCTCTCCTACCTTGACGATTTTTGGCCTCTTGCAAACTCTGAAGCGCATGATCACCATTGAAAGACTCAGCAGTGGCAGAAAATCCATGATGCACGAGGTAATCGGACACGAGTCTAACAAAACCTAGGTATATGTCAGCTCACGATAATAGCACCTACCTTTCGCAAGGCATACCTTTGCAGCCACTCTGACTTGGACGGCGGAAGAGCGTAATTACGAATCGATGCTTGGACACGTGTCTGCACTTCCTGAAGGTAAAACAATTTTTCGACATTAATGACACTATAAAATCATGAATAAAAGTAAGTCCCGTTCCTTACCTTGATATCATCATAAACATTGTACATAAAGGGCCGCCCACCGAAATTAGCGTCCACAGTTTCACCAGCTGTTATCATTCCAACCGTAGGATAGAAACCGCCCTATAACTTACCCTCTACGACACCTAACCGAGCCAGTTGATCGTGGTTTCATACCTCAAGATTCCTGAATGCAATGCCTACAAAAAAAATTACGATACTTTAAATGCAAACACAAGCTACAACAAAATCATACCAATATTTTGACCGTTTTTTGTATAATAGCATACATTTTCGGCAAAATTTATTGCGCATCCGATCACATCGCCGCTCGAAAATGTTGGCCCGTACGGGATGCCCGATTCGGATCCTGCGAATATTTTGCCATTTTCGCCATAATAACCGAAACTATTTTCGCACCAGCCTGCAAACGGATAGCGATACAGAAGAAGCTAAAAATGGGTCCAGATTTTAGTACTAACCTGGCATTCGATCTAATGGAGCATTTTCTTGGGATAAGCCGACGCAAATGCATCTAAAATAGGAAATGTAATGAACAGACGAGCAGAAATAACCAAAACAGACTCACCCTTGTCTTCCTTTGTCTTTTATGCGTACTTCGAAGTAATACAAGCCACATGCGGGTGGTATCGGATAATCGGATCGAATAGCAGCTGTGATTTGAGCGCCTCGTCCTAAATGTTTGATGTATAATAAAAAACCAAAAACATTAGAATTTCACTTACCTCTAACTCGAACACGGGCATTTGCTTGAGTTAGACTTAGCGAGGGGAACTTATCATTTCGATTCCAACAAGACGGCAACGGGCTTTCCTTCGCGTCTACGAACGGATATAACTTTTTCAAACTGCTCTTCTCGCGGTCTTCGATGTCTAAAAGATGAAGTTGGCTAAAACTATTGAGCAAGTTTGATATGTTGTGAGGTCGTACACAAATACGAAGAAAAGCCAGACTGGCAACACACAAGTTTGCAATAAAACGCAGCTGATAAGGAAAAGACAAGTTAGGACAAAGAAAGGGTGCAATATTTGGAATCATTTTCCAAAACTGACTCATGCTTTTCGCAAGTAGAAACAAATAAAACCCTAAAATGTTCACTACACCATTGTACCGGAAAATGTATAAGTCCAGCAGAATTTCTTTATCTTTGTGTGAAAAAGTCAAAATGATAACCTGCAACTTACCCATCCACCACACCTTCTTCTAAAACCAACACCGATATGCAAAACAGAGAAACGAAAAATGACGATCGAATGCAGAGCAGCCTGAAAATAGAAACTTATCTGAAGCTTCAAAGTTTTAGGACCGATCAACTAGACTAAAAGCGATGCTTGTTTAACCGTACAAGCGCAAACTGTTCTGTGCAACCTTGGACTTGCCAGAGTGCGTTATCATAAAAGCAACAGAGAAACTAGACTAGGTATTTCGGTTTCGGTTTTTCTTTCGCGCACACGAGAAAATCAGCTGACGACTCGGAGCGGACCTGTTTGCGACTGGCGGCCTTTGCTTGCACAGCACGCAAGGAATAGATAGGGTTGCGCCAGCCGAGTGGCTGACAACCAGCCCGCCCGACCCCTGGCGACGGAGACGAACCACGAGCACGAGTCTATGCACTAGGCATCTCGCCAGGCCAACCAATACTCTCTGGCCGGCCGGTGCACACTCGGTGCAAAGGTGACCGCCCGGTTTCGGCCACGATTCCGGCCGAGGTGCATCATGCCCATGTACAGGCAAGACCTGCGTGAAAGGCCGGATGGGAAAAATGCCCCTCACGCGAAAGAGCTCAATCGCAGAAAACAACAGGCCATGCACTCACTGTCAGCACTACCTGAACAGCTAGTCTTTGGTTATAGCATCTACGAGGATGATCTACAGACTACACTGTAGCCGCAATTGCTGACAAGTTTCACGCAGTCTAGCACCAGTCTTGTTAGTGCCTACCTACCTACGCTACGGACAGCGCGAACCCACAACACGTTGACAACCACACACACACCTGCACCCTAGGTCACCATCGCTGGAATACCACGTGACGGGTAATGCCTACGCGCTCGCAGCAGACAAACAAATGTTTATTATGCTGCTTACCACACTTACGATTGGCGCGCGTAAATATATAGATAGTTTTCCCGCGCCAATGTTTACGCGGCGTGGGCCGAGGAAATTTCCTTCATTGTTATTTTTGTTTGTGTATCGCCTTCTAATAACCTTTCTTTTGGGCTTAAAAAGAAGTAAAATGAGTTTCGATTCGATTCCAAACGATTTGCTCTTGAAAATTTTTCAAAATCTGCCTCTCAAAGATCGTGTCCGAGTTGGTGGCGTTAGCAAACGTTTCAATCAAATGTCAAAAGTGGCACTTACGAAAATCAAGTCGTTGATTTTGGATGACGTATTGACTACTTATTTGAATTTTTCCACACAATCGTTTCCTGCTCTGCTCGATTCCTGTTCGCCAACGTTGGAGCATTTAGTTGCATCGACTCGTGTCAATAAATGGATGTTATTCGCCGTAACTGAGCACGCTTACCCGAAATTGAGCCATCTGAAGATCGTATTTCCATCGACAAGTTCAGAAAAGACGAAATCAATTTGGATCAAATATTGGTCAACCGTGATCAGTCGGTGTCCCAATATAAAATCGATCATCGTGCATCCGAAATTCGGCTTCGAGTTTCCGGCAAATTTTGCATCGGATAAGCTGGAAACGTTGAAACTCAGTGGTGAAATTGACGATAACTTGGTTCGTTCAATCGATGGAGAAGTTTCCCGGTTGAAAAACTTGACCATCTGGGGCTTTGACGATGGCAAAAAAGGTTATGTGGCCCAGATTAGTCCCAAGGTGATCGATGATTTGTTTTCCGCCGTAACCAATTTACAAAAGTTAACCATTGGTTTCAATAATGCTACAATGAAATGCGCCATGGAAAAATGCGGGCATTTTTGGCGTTTGGAATCATTGAAAAGCTTGGATTTGGTCAGCGATGGATATGCACAATCGTCATTCGATCCGAAGTTCCACTATTATCCCGTATTTGCTGTCAATTTTTACGTTGAAGCTGATTTGCTAAGCAAGATTTCTTCATCGTTTCCTCGACTGGTCAAATTTTATGCGAATGCGCCTTTTCATCGTGACGACCATGAATGCATTACAGCTTTATTTTCATTATCTCGTTTAAAAATATTGCATATCTGTCAGCTGGAGCTCTCTAAAGAGGCTTTTGTGGAAATGTTTCATTCATTCCCTGAATTACAATATTTGTACCTCAACAAAATTTATGCCGGAGGGTCTGGATATGAGCTACTCGAAAGACTTCGATCGATTTCCGATATTGGCGCAAGGAAAATCACGATTCGCTTTTATGATGAGAAATATGAAAAATATTGCGAAACAAAGACTGTGCGGTTGGGATTAGAAAAAATCAAGAAATCTGGTGGCCCCATTATCAATGTCGGGATTGTGCCCTTGAAGGCTAAATAGATATTGATAGATTGAGCTATTGAGCATTAGTTAACTAAGGCTGATCGTTTTCCTTATTTTGAGGTTCGAGGAAGTTAAAGTACAGCAGGATTGTTTCTCACAGCATTTTGTGTTCTTCTATTGGTGCGTTTTTTGCGTCAGCTTGATCAGCGGTGTTGTTAATTGAATCAATGAGCTTCCCAAAGCACTTCCACTAGAATTAGACTTCGGCTGTTCAGAGTCACAAACAAGAAAAGTTTGAGTATCAAACAGTGGTTACAGTAATTCAATCAAAACCGTATCGTTCAAGCAATACGTATGATAAACTCAAAACAGTAAAGGCCATACTTTTCCCTGGATTCACTCCGCCTCTTTTCCTGATCAGGCAATAACCGGTCACCATTTCCACTCACCCATCGACCGCCAACGGCGCCCCCTCCGATCCATCCGCTGAATCGGCTCTCGATCGATAGACCAATCGCTGGACACCAGCATATTTTTGTGACGGAATATTGCATTCTCGCCACTTCTCACTGGCCTCGCAGCCTGCTTCGTATGGTACATTCACTTTACACTGCCCTCGCTGGCCCAATTGCACTGTTGACACTTTACACTGCCCTGGCAGCCAGTACATAAGCACGCTGCTGGCCGTGTCTCGTCATTCCGATTGACTGCTCGTTCACGAATGATGGTCTTGGCTGCACAAATGTGGGTCTCGTTGCCCACGCCTGTCAGTCCGTTGCCATCGCCAGTGAGCCAGTTGCCAACGAATGTGGGTCTTGTTGCCCACGCCGGCTGGTCTCGTTGCAGTCGCCCACGAATGTTGGTCTTGTGGCCAACGCCAGATGGGTGTGTGTATCGGAATGGCTGCGATGTGACGACCTCCCCGTGGTGCAGCTGGAAACTGGTCTCCCGATCAGGCCAACGTCACACATGAAAGAAGAACCGAAGAAGCGGCAATTGGATCGAAAGTCGAATTCAACGGGCGACAGACGAGACCAGGGGTAAGCTTGGTTTACTCAGCGGACTGACTCCTAGCGTCTACTTTCAGGCCCGAATTCCGATGCGAGTGGCACATGGCTGGATGGTCTCGTTAGATTGATCTGGTCGTGTGGTCTGGACGTGCTGGTCGACAATGAAGGACTCGGTGAGGTGAGTTTGGTCCCTTCCACTCCCTTCTCGCTTCTAGCTAATCGAGCTTGCTTTTCAGGTATCAAACCTCAAGTCCGCGCTCGTTGGTGCGTCACGACGAGAACCCGAGCAGTCAAGCAGCGAATACAGACAAGAGTGAATCTGCGTACATGGCCAAACCAAACGACGAATCAAGCTCCAACTCTGCCGTCGACATTGGGCGTCTTGGACGAAGTCGCGATCGTCGGTGTGACATCCAGTGATCTCGATCGTGACGACTTGTGTGCGGCGTATCATGGCTTATATTGATCATGGCCTTGTATGTGGTGGCTGTTGGGTTCTAAGGAGAAGGGTGGGTCATGGGAGCGACGAGATGACGATTCCGTGCCTTAAGGAGCATGTAAGCAAGCGAAATCATGTCGATGCCATGACATAGGTTACATGCAGTCTCGAGTCATTAATGTAGTGAGCGTCACGGGGTTTGCAGAATAGGGTGACTAAAGCGTACCCTACCGTGATCTAGTGCAGTGTGGGATTGGTTGAGCAGTTGTTGTGCTCGTAAAGTTTTCTCTGATGCTGTGCTATCGACTGTGAGCGTCCTTGAATGGTATCGCTGTAAATCTCGTTTGTTATCCTTATATCACACGGCGTTAGGCGCGAGCTGCCAGATGGTACCTCGTACCTCCTCAACTGTGCAGTGGGGTTAGGCGTCTGCCTCTCACGCCAGGTGCGCAGTTACGGGCGAGTGTTCGACTCGCGGGCCGGTGAATCATTACGTGTAGAATGTGTCCCTTCACCCTCGAGTGCGCATAAGCGTTTGGTGATGTGGTAAAACATGAACATGAACATGAGAGCCTAACCCTCCTGTCTGGATTGCCTCTCTCAGTCAGCTAGGAACCCTCTCGGAGCAGGGGTCTGTTTTGCAATGTACATCACCCTGTCTATACTCCAGTGCCATGTGACTTATCACTAACCGCCTCCTGACTTCCAAACTAGGGTGAAGTAGGCAGGGCGGGGTCGGGCGAAAAAGGGTGGATCTGGATGGTCTTGGATGTTTCCTGTGTATCAGAAGGCTGCTGTGGACTTTATGATGTCTGATCATGACGAGAAGTCAACCTACAAGAGGCTATAAAAGCTATGCAGCAGTCTGAAACGTGTGACACCTCTTCCTGTCGCCTATGCACAGCTATGCACTTGCGCACGCTGACAAAGTAGGATTTCAACAAACTGCGTGTCTTCTGCCTGGAATTATTGCTGTGATTCACGGTTCGCTTTTCAAACGAACCCAAGTCTCCTTTCTCAAGTCAGTCAGCCTTGGTTTTCACAACCACTGCAATGATTTCCCATCGCAAAGTTCTCCTTGGTCTAGCTGTCCTGGTGTCAGCTAGACCAAGGAGAACTTGAATGGCATCAATGACTCTCTCATTTTCTTCGAGTCCAGGACAATCTGATTTGAAGGAATCTGGTGCAGATCGATCGATATCCAAAGACTAAAGCGACCCTGCTGGCGGATTGGATTGTTGTGAGTAGTATATCCCCCCCTCTATGGTCTAACCACGTGGGTATAGGCAATGCTTTAAGATACCCCTGTAGAAAGTATACCCCTGTACAAAACATACTCTGTACGAAACATACTCTTGTACGGGATATAGGTAGGCCAATGTAATGTACAGTATATCCAGACAGCCCCTTTTCCAGACAGTCGACTCCGCCTACTTTTTTCTTCCCTCCCTTTACCAAGCCAGGAAAACCGCATCACGCATACGAAACGAAGTCAGCCCGACCGCAGAAGTCACGCCTTTTTTTTGCATAAAACTGTGCATTACAGATTGTGCAGCAGGAAAACAAAAAAAGAAACGTGCCGTGTCACGCACGATAGCCATAGGGAACAGTGGTGAAATCAGGCAAAACTACGCGTTTATCATATGTCACTCTGTACACTTTCTTACGCACAAGTGTGACCACTTTTCGCTCTGGTGTACGTTCGATGCGTTGAATATGGATGACGGTTTCTTGGCGGTTGCCCTGCTGAACGAAGTTGTGCACTTTTTCTCGTAGTTTATCGAAATTGATAGAAGCTGACACATCATGAGTGATTCTAAAACCTTTGACTTTGATACATATTTTTTCTTTGTTCTCGGTCGTGCTCCAAACTTTGAATGCGTAGTGTTTGGGGCCACCGCTGACAAATTCTGTAATCCAACTACCAGCCCCATAATCTTTCTCCAACTCATCAGTCATTTCCCCTAAAAAAGGAGTATTCTTATAGCAACAGGGGTTTAAAAACAAAAGGCATACCCAAGAAATTTCCAATTTCAGGGTGATAATCGTCCCCTGGCCGCTCAATGTAGATCAGGGAGTCAGTGTCGAAATAAAGCACACGTTCCTGCAGTCGTTCGATGTAGCTGTATAACTTGAGCCTGGCCTGCGCAGTCGTATAGGCTGCAATGACGGCATTTGTGTTGGCTAACACTTCGACGAACTCGTCTTGTAAGTCGTAGTGAACTGCCACCATCTTGTCATTTACAAGACGAACTGTTTTTGTGCAAACGGCAGGATCGAAGACGAGTTTGAAAAAACTGGCTGGATCGGTGAAATATTCTGTTTTTGACATTTTGCTTCGTTGCCCAAACTTCCCCCAGAAGCTGTGATGGAAGAACATTTTTGTGAGTGTACCCCATGAATTTCTTTTTTCAGTCACGGTTTACCTATTCAGGCAGAGCTTGGCCAAGGCTCGTAAGCCAGCATTCTTGAACATTTTTTCTGGACGCAATTCGATCCCCTCGCGCCGTTTCCATTCCTCCAGAAATGCCTGCTTTTGCTCTTCAGTGTCCGCACCCGCCGGCCAGCCATCAGCTTCTTGTTTAATACGAAGGAACTCGTTAATATACGCTGAAAACAACCCGCCCTTCGGGTTGAGGTCTTTGTCGTATTGCTCAAACTGTTCGTAATGCCACACCTGGAGTAAAAATTCAGTACACAACAATTACAATCCTCTCTGAAGTTATCTCAGCTCCTCATTTTACCTCGTAGACGTCGATTATTCGATAGCCAAGCTCCAGAGCTTTTTTAAGTTCTAGCGTAACCCAAGCTCCGCATAAAGCACGTTCTTCATCGGAGTGAGCACAGGGTTCTTGCTGGCAATTTGTGGGGCATTTTGAACACAGGGGAAACGTCAGTTTCTTGTTGCAGCGGTACGGCAAGACAGGATGGAGCAAGTTAGTTGGAGGTAATATTTTGCACTTCACCAATCCTTCATAAGGCATGTGATCAGCGTCCATAAGTTCAAAATTCTCTGTGATGATCTTTGGATGCCCCACAGGAAATCGTCCATGTTTGCAGATATAAGGATACAAACTCAGCACGTCGATGTATTTGATTTTCTCGCCATGCTGTGCCTACCAAAAAATGCCTCACGGGCATCTAGTGGATCCATAATGCAGACATTATCGAAAAAAGCAGCCATTTCTTGGTTTTGCTTCAGCTCATTGCGTAGTTCACATTCCCATTTTTCGATGACAGTATATCTGCATGTGGCAAATGTTAACTCGCTATATTTTTATCAAGGTTCAGCAAAATTTATACTCACCCTCTTGATTCCAGATCCTGGTGTCGGTCTACAGTCCTTTGATAGGCTTCTGATGCAGTCAGGACTCCATCGGCAGTGAGGCGTTTGCGCTTGGTCATGCAGGTTTTACAACCATGCCTAAACGAGTCTGCATTGCGCAAGAACATTAGAAAGGCCCGGAACCCGTTACCAATAGCATCCATTAAACTCGTAAACGGTTTGATCACACAGTCCATCAACGCGCCACGGCCCGATTCGTACTTCCCCCCCCCCCCCCCCATTCAGTTTGTGTTGTATTCGGCGTCCAGTGCTATGCGAAATCCATTTCAACCATTTCAGTCCGATCATTGACTGCTTCTCCTGTTTTCGGTAGCCACCATGCGGAACGACGGCTATTCGATTGACAGGCATGTGGTGCTTGCGATAGAACTTGTTGCAAGCACTCGCGATCGTAATGCTGTCCAGTAATGGATCGATCTGACCGATTTCCATAAACATGCGCCGGAATTTCAAGCAACACAACCGAAGGACAGTCACGTCGCTTTCGCAATAAGCTTTAATTTCCGCCTGGAAATCGAACAGCTTGCC
>JASANH010000414.1:0-26540 GCA_030248295.1 Mesodorylaimus sp. YZB2_4 | reverse complement strand
GGGCAAATCATGTCTTCTCTTTAAGCGCAAATACATTTTTATTCTGCGAGCTTTTCAGTGACTCGGTGTCAGTAGTGCCCCCCCCCCCCCCGGGTTGCAGCAACAAGGGTTTGTGCAGAAAGATATTTCCAAGCAAAAACCACAAAGGTATCAAAATAGACAAAGTAACTGAAGTTGAAAATTGCTGTCAAACAAGCGCTTCCTTTACATTCGAATATATTCAAGTTTTGGGTTGGGTTAGCCTAAATTCATTGTAAGCAGCTGAACTACCCGGGGTAAAAACTTTGCGCAATCCGTTTTGTGCTGAACAAAAGCTCCTGCCAGAATCTTTACTGCTAATCGAGGAGTGTGAGCGACGATTTCGAAGCACATGTGAAAAAGTGTTGCAACGCGATACCTAAGGATTTACTTCTTCAATGCAGGAATCAAATGTGATTGTACTTCTAATAGGACGTACTTGAAATTGTCAAGTCCTACTCAGCCAGTGGTTGGTCCCACTCATTCATGAGAGCTGCTCAGAAGTGTTTAAGAGAACTGTACTTGGAAACGGACAATTTCAATTACTCATAATATTTGGCTTTGGAAGTTATGCGAATGAAAACGCGGGAGCGCGGCTTCATATGCGTACATGCATTCTGAACACATTCTGGAAAACCAGCATTTGAAACATGTATGAAAAGGGGTCTATTGTATAGGACACAACCGAATGGGCTTTATGATTTTATTGTGAAAGCGGTAACTTAAACAATGAGCCAATGAACCAATGGAAGAAGGTGGAGTCAGTCAGTCAAAAACCCCTCGTTTATATATCAAGCTGAATGCAAGTAAAAGCGAGAAGGAATGAGACGTAGGTCACCTTGCTAGAAAGGTGACGCCTTTGGAAAGATCATGCAATACGAAAGGTTAAGGTAGTTGGAAGGGTAACGCTTTGGGAAAGATAATGAAGTAGAAAAGGGTTAAGCAAGTGGGAAATGTTAATTGAGTTGTCGAAGGCTAGGAGAAGCTGGAAATGTTATGAAAATAATGCACTGCTCGCGATAGGCGCGAGGCGCGACATCTATTAGTGATAATAAAAAAAACAACACTGCAGTATTTTTGACCCGCTTAACCCGACTTCCTAAAAACTGACCTGACCCAATCTGGGTTTTCTTCTTGAGTAAGTTTCACTGCAAAGGCTAAAAAAAATCACTGCCTTGACTAATAAAAATACTGTGTTTTTTGCAAAGAAATGTTGAAAAAGCACTTATCTATAAACTATTGTGCACATAAACCATTTTTAAGACAGGATTTCTAGTCGACCCAGGGACTGCCAAGCTTCTATTTCGACCCCCCGCTCCCTTCCTTTTCATGAGTGAATTCGATACATCAATGAGTGGTGATGGTGATGCAACAGTGCTTTTTTGTGCAAAGTCGATTTTCACGAGATTATCCCAGAAAACGTTTTTTTTTTGAAAAGTGTTTGGGCGACATCTGCCAGAGCTGACTGACCTTTTTGCCTTTTTCGATCAACGGCACATAGGCGTGCTCGGAAATAAATGAGGAATCGAGTGCCTCGCGAAAACTTTCTGTCTCTCACCTGTCTCGAGATATTAGGCGCCAAAGTCGGAAGCAACCTCAAAGGTGACGACTTTCAGAACCTTCAATCCCTTTTATGTTAACTGGGAGACAGGTTTGACCGGCCTAAAATATGCCCAATCTATCTAGCTTTTAACGTGACCCCCATCGTCTATACTTTAGAATTACATTTGACATAAAAAATATGCAAAAAACTGCAGCCAACTACAAGGAAATTTTCAGAAAAATCCATATCTGGAAAGACAGGTCATGGCAATTTACCACACATTTATTTTCGGAGAGAGCATCGACTGGACTCTTTCCGGTTGAAATTAGACCTCTAGCTGTGAAAGTAGAGGGGAAGAAAGCAGCGGTCACCAAGTGCCAGAAGCATGCGCCTTCTGAATTTACCGCCCCCAGCGCTGCTTACAACAAGAGTACGGTTTCAGCTGCTTACTCTGGTAATCGAGAGAAAATAGTCAATCGTTTCATTTTTCCAATATGTGGCGATCTAGCTTTTACTAGACTATCTGCCTATCGTTGGAAAAGTGATTGAAAGATAAATTTACTTGCGATTTCCGGAGTAAGCAGCCCAAACCGCTCTTCTGCCATAAGGGGCGCGCGGGCTGGACATTCAAACGGAGCGTCTGGCACTTGGTGACTGCCACTTTCTTTCCTTGTATTTTCACGATTATAAGTCCAATTTCATTTGGGAAATACTTATCAAAAAAACATCTTGAAAGCCGTGCAATGATCCCTTAAAAAAAAGACTTTGCACAAAAGAGCACTGTTGCATCATCAAGTTATGGTGCATCTACAGCGGGATAAGCACTCATGGGTGCATCGGATTCACACAAAATAAATTCACACATCGAATGGAACACATTTAACAAGTGAAGCACATGTGGTTGTTACAGGTTGCTAATTGTCACTGCTGTACCTACTGTACAAGTGACGATGAGAAGAAAAAGTCCATCCGCTACTGGCACCACAAATATCTGTGAGCTTTAACCTCTATCCTGGGCTTTCCTACCGTCCCTGCCCTATCGTTACATACCTGCATCAAATAATACGACAGCAGCCAGAACCAGGACAGGGAATGTCATGGGTTCGCGTATTGGAATAGGCATCAAAGAATGGTAGCGAAACCCGAAATCGACTCCGCTATCGATGCTCGCATTTTTATACCCAGAGCCCTCTCATTACGTTGAAATGATGATTGAATGCTGGAGACTAAATCATAACTGAATTTGGGGCTTACGAAGCTCGTGGAGTTCAGAGTTTCATCAATTATAGAGCTTAAGCTTGTCTGTTTACTGTACGTGAAATACACTGGTGCGGCTGGTACGACTGGATACAGTCACCCAATTGTCCAACTCTGTTTGCTGAACTCTATAGTAAAAGGGTTGGACTGAACGCCGGCAGTAACGTTAGTAAGCTCGAGCTTCGGAGCAGTCTCGTCCCTAACATTCAGTTAAAAGCGGGTTTCAGACTGCAAATTATAATCACTTGTCAGCTGACTCTCCCGAATCCAGAGCTCGCTATCCATCATCATTTCCTTCAATCTGCATTTGAAATTTTGATTCGGGACGGCAGTAAAAATACCGAATTCGTGATTACTGTATCCGCACATAAAGCTCACGCTCATATATGGTGTCCTTACAATTAGACAAATCAAATCTCTCTAAACGCGTTGGGCTTCTTATCCAAATCGAGGAGAAAAACTTTTATTTTTTTATGCTAAAAGTGGTTTTTTTCTAGTTAGTAAAAGAAAATGTTATTATTGTTTATTCTTTCTGCAGCCGCGACGAAAGAAAAAGTTGCACAAGACATTGCATACTGTATTGTGTGCAAACTTACCTGAACTCATCGCTGATGTACAATTGTCGGCGACCCAAGCCTACGTTTAAGATTAAAGTATAAAGTTATCTGCACGGGTACAGTGACATGTAAGAGCCATTTTGCATTTCAATATCACTAAGATTTTGCTAATTACCATTTACTGCTTGAAACAGTGTACTCGCAGTCCAATCATTTGAGCGGAGGATGGTAAAAAAATTCACCTGGTTACTACTGCAGCCATAATTTAAAGTTTAGTGTATATCACTAAGTGTTTTTCATATCAGCGGCAACTGAGAACAAAGCAGCGAAAATCGTCACGACCGCAATGCTGATCCACTTAAAAATCTGAAACAGATAGCAGGGGGTCCCATCAGATACTGAAAAAAGGATACATTTTGTAACAAAATACCATATACATATCTTGTAGGCTATGCACACAGCAGCTCAGTTATTCTGCGTTATCAATAAATTATGGTGCATCACCAGCGTGAGCAGCATCTGCTTGTGGCGCTTGCATTCACATCTTTGCTAGGCAGGATCGATTGCGTGTGCATGTGGTGAACGCAGGTACAGAATAGAGCCATTGTGATTGCGCCTCTGCGTGGATTGCATCTCCAATGTGAATTTAGCGCATGTTTTAGCTGCAAGAGTTTTAGCTGTCTCTTATGAAGCTTCACGACCTTATACCTGATAACGATGCAAATGCTATGGTGAGCGATCAATGTTTCCTTCGACTTAACTAATTTTGAGCTATATTTTTCTTCTTCCTTGAACCACAAATACTGAACGCCACCATTAAACCACTAAAAATGTACATTTTTCGGTTCTGAATAGCATTTGGACCAATTGGTAGGAGCGGTAAAACCCTTTTACTCATGATGACAACGACTTTACTTGCGCACATACTCGCGGTAAAAAAGGCCCCCAATTAACAATATGATGCCATAGCTTACCTTATTTAACGCAACCTGACTTTGTATTGATGGAAATCGAGGTATCATGAATGCTTACCACCATCCTATCCTGCGCATCTAGTGCTAGTACGATAGCTAGGAATAATAAGAGCGCAGATATTAAATTGTATTTTTTGTAAAACTTTTGTGAAATGGTGCCTGCTCATAACGTCGCTGTAGCAATATTAAAGGCACCGTCGTCAATTGTGGCGATAATGGTGGACTGGGACGACAAACTATAGTGGTCTACTAATTAGCATACCATGATTAGTATATGCCAAGTACAACCAATCCACTCGTCAAAACTTGCTTCAAAACTCGAGGCTTTCTGTTCAACAATTTGTTTGCTATAGAGAATGCTTTTCCAATTTAACACCGAGATGACAAATATGTATTATGTTTCCTTACACTCTACTAAAGTCTCTTTCAAAAAAACTCAAACACATACCTGTGTTAAATAACGCACGCAAAGTCGACAGCAGTTCTAAAAATATCATTGAGTTGAGGGGGGGGGCTGAACGACACGGGGGAACAGCAGTATAAGTAAAAATGGTACCGATTTTGATGCACCCCTGCTTATGTGTACGTCGGGGCTAGTAGTTGCGATCCATATGATTGAGCGCTGAAACATTAAAATTGCCTACAGCAGCTCGAGCTATGGCGCTCGTCGAAGTTACGATACTGCACATCAGTCAATACTCTATTTTGTGTGATTCGCGACTGACCTGGTGCGCAATGGAAACCATGACTGATACTACTGTCAGCTCCAACAAAGCCAAACGCGTAGCGGCAAGAAAACGAGCTGTGTCTCATAGCTAGCTAAATCACTTGGGTAAGGCGCATCCCAACCATGCACCGTATTTCCACGAAATTCCGGAGAATAACGAGAGGGAGGAGGATTTCCAGAGGGGGAGAATAAAACTCAAACATTTTCCCAATGCCATTATAAATAGATAGACAGCCTGAAGCTTGCCAAAAGTACCGCTAACTTCGTTTCTTTCAAGACTTCTCTTCCCATATTCATGCTACTCATAGCCGAATTCATTCAATATGCACGATATCTTCGTCTTCAACCTTATCTCCATCATCTGACTCTCCCAGAAAAATATTTTTTTCTTGCCAACACTCATATCCTTCACATTTTCCACACCTGATGATACTGTGCGGCAATTCAAATTCGTCCCCAGGAGGGGATTTCCAGAGGGGGAGAATAAAGTTAAATCAAGGTCTAGATAGGGGCGGATAACCGGAGAGGGGGAGGATTTCGAGGGGGGGTGGGGGGGGAGGGGGGTAGAATTTCAAGGAAATACGGTGGTTGCAAACCAGTTTTTATCGACAAGTATTTACGGGCATTTATTAATAAGCGGTCTCCGTCTCTCTAATACGACTTCCAAGTTCTAGTCTATAGCTGACACAGTAGAATATTTGGTAGTAATATAACAAACTTTATCTCCGCCAGCACATAGCTGCTGAAGATAAGGAAACTGGCCCTAAGCTCGTTGCTGCCCGTGATGGCCGATGATGAGCCCTAAGCTCGTTGCTGCCCGTGATGGCCGATGATGAGCCCTAAGCTCGTTGCTGCCCGTGATGGCCGATGATGAGCAAGGTAAGCGGCACCTGAACAAGCACGAATTTATTATTCGACCAAATATACATCCACTTTTGATGGCCTAGGCAAAGGAGAATGTTGGGGTCTTCTTTGATGCATACATAAAGCTTGTGAGAGTTTTTATTCGTTTACTGCCAATTTAGAGTGTTCATTCTAACGTTATCGCGGCTTACTGTACAGCTGATATAAATATCCGTATGTACGCTTACAATATATCAAATCGATATTGACATCGTTTGAGAGGCTTTCTGAAAGCCTTTCAAACGCTTGAGCGTTTTATGGGAGTAAAACAGTGAACAATGAACAGCGTGAAAGACTCGACCAGGCTGCACAGTCGAATTTTTCGACCCTTTTTTATGTGCTCTGTCGAAAGTACTTACAAAACTGATTGTCTTGGCGGGAGTATATTTGTTTAAAAATGCCTATACCTGGGAAAAGAGCATGTTAAAGGTCAAAAACGGTGAATTTTAGTCAAACAAATTATAACTTGCTGTTTCAGGTTTAAAACAATTTTTAAAATATAGAAATGACCGCTACAGTCCGAGAAATCGAACGTTAATTGAAACCTATTACCCATCCTTGAACCTATCGAATGTTTATCATGCACCTATTTAACTTAATTTTTATAAATATGTACTCCAAAGCTGGCAATTTAATGTCTCCATCAGCTGACTTGTGAGAAGCTTTATGTCGTCGAAAATGTAATTTGTGAGCGTAATATCGCGCTCATGACATTGAAATCCGGAACCTTCTTATCTCGGCCCCACACATAGTATGTAGGTTTCAGATTTTCTTGTCCCTCCGAATCTCATCAAGCCTATGTACGTAAATCTAACGCGTAAGAGGATCAGGGTTTCAAGGGACGGATAAAGATGAAAAAGGGCTCTCCCGCACAAAGAACACGGATCAAAAATTCAATAACAAAATCTACGTCAGATAGGGTCAGATAGGGTCTGATTAGGTCGGCTCGTATTAGGTCTGATAAGGTAAGTTGCTGACGACAGTTTTGTGCATGCCACTAGAAGTGGTACTTACCACTGTGACCTGAAACACATACACCAATCAGGACTGCGTCGAAAGTTACCCGTTGTCGCTCGCTTACCTCAACTTGCCCCGCATGAGGTGATGCCAGATGAAGATTTATGTTCAGCACTGTATATAAAGACCAAATGCTTCAGAGACGGATGGAAAAAAAGGCATGAGTTTCATCCGCTTAGCGGTCAAATTTATGTCTTAGCTAATATTTCACTTAAAAAACATATGTAGTTACTACATAGAAAACTCCTGTATTCATGATATCGACTTTGCAAAATTTTGAAAGCTGATACTACATTTGCAGCATCATCTGGGCTCGCCTTGCAATTTTCATAGCAATAAAATACCATCAAATTGTTTTCCTACCACCACAACGTCGCCGATTCATGAAGTGTCTTCGATTTATTGGCGTCTTTATCAAAATTCTCTTTGTTTGTGGCTGTTTATAGCCAGCGGGTAAAAGTGCAAAAATCGACTGACCACGACGGGTTGGAAAAAAACCGTTATGTCGTGGAGAAATCGGTTACTAATATGAATGAGCCTTCATCCCTCAGTGAAATCATTCTTTCTGCAATTGGCAGAAGAAGATAATCGTGAAACTGGTTGTCTGACGACAGTCAGAGATGCGACCTCCTTGGGGCCAGGAAGGGGAAGAGACACGATTCCAATTCGTGATACACAGGGTCTAGCCTAAATCCGAGAGTGCGAGCGAATCCCTGATCAGACGGGGTGAAATTGCATGGTAGAGCCCATGAATAGGAGATATGATAATGAGTCTGATTTGGACCTATTAACTGAAAATAGGTTTTGAAATTAAAACCTGAAGGGGGCAGTAAAGCCTGGATAGCTGGTAGGCAGGCGAGAAGGTTTAATGGGAGGAGCGGGAGAGTTAAGAACTGATAATTCCGCTGTAGCGCATTCTAGTTATACAATGCAAGAGTAGAATGCGCTTCAGAAAACGCAAGAGCCATACCGTACCTTAGTATGGTTTTTGTTAAGTTGACACAGCGAAACCAGCTCGTTTCTCTAGCTATTGATTTCAAGCGTATGGAGCGACAAGGCCAAGACTGGGGTTATGCATACTGTATGATACCCTGTGTTTTGTTGGGTTTCAGTAGCTGCCTGTACTTCTTCTGCGTATTCTGAGTGCGATTCGATGAAGTTAAAAACAGATTGACGGACAATATGATTTGATGGCTTGACTGTACCCTTACCTGCCAGGCTGCGTCTGGTTATTTACGACCAACTGTGTCTTTTCTATGGACGCGAAATCCTCCGCCCGAGTAGGCGGTATCGCTGGGAATAACAAGAAGCTGTAATCAAGATGAATGTTTTCCTTCAAAGTTCCCTGTGACAATCACATATAATTGAGCTCAGCGCGGGGGCATGTGCCTAGAAAGCCATGATATTCAAGAAAAGTACATTTCCAGTCTCTAAACCAAGAGTTGTATATACGCGCGCAGCAAAGAATCCTTCAACGCATGCAGCTTTCACATAATTTTTTTGATAAGAACACGTTGGGTGTGACATGACAATAAAGCAAAAAAAAGCAATGCTAGTAAAAAATTCAGTACAATGCTACTGTATGCACCAGTCTTCTTTCTGTTCCCAAACCCTTCCAATCTTGTAACATGTAAATTATAATCACTTGTCATCAAATCTTATGATTAGTTCCTATATTAGTTTCCACGTTGCAGCATTTTGACACAGTGATATTCAAAAAGACATGAAAAACTCTCGCAAGTTTTTTCTGATTTTTCGTTATTTTAATGACCGTCTAAAACTCACTACTGGTAAAGTCTTTCTAAACATTGCAGCTTTGAGTTTTTGTCTAAAATGCTTGTTTACCAGAATCATGATATAAAAATCTGAGGCGTTCACAACAGATAGCCAGATATTTCTTAACGATGAAAAAATTGAACCCCCACAGGATAAAAATCCTGGTATCAAAGCAAGAATACCATGAACGGAGATGACTGTTATTTGATTGACGATTTGAAAATTTTGATAGACAGTCAAAATGAACAATGATTTTTCAGCCTCTTTCTTCCGGATCTCCTTACTTGTATCGCGATCAGATGATAATCTAGCCATTGTAAAAACTTGCCTATTCCTACGTCGATACACATAAACGAGGGTCGATCCACTCACACACACGCACACAGCCCCCAAAATCCAAATAATATTTCTTAAATTTGATAAAAACAAGCTAATTTTACTTCCTTGAAGTTTGGGGTTTGCGCTGATTTTATACAATCGGCTCTCAGGGAGTAGATCTATCCTGAACAGAAAAGAAGCGTACAATGATAATAGAATACTTAAAACTGGCGTTAAGCTTACAACTGATATTTCCCAGAATTTTTTATTCCTCTGCTTGTATTTTGTTGGGAAAGCGATCGCACATACTCGATCCAAGGATGTGGCGAGTGAGAAAAATAAAGTAGCCGTCATAGCCACATCTTCGAATGGGATGATCAAGTGGGATGCCACCCACATCAGGTAATAATTTTTTCTGAATCCTTCCACGCCACTTGTACTATTTATTCCAGACATCCAATTCAACATAATTAGTTTAAAAACTGATGACAGACAGAGTACACTTTTGGAGGCGCCTTCGTATAGTTGAAATTTTGAGACTCCATTCGAGCTCCATCGCCAAAATAATGTTTTAAATAGGAGAACATGGCCAACAAAGTCAAATATTAGGCATGTGGGTCGCACCAAGTAAAAAGAGGCGAACGATAGGCCATCAATAAATTGAATTATGGACTTTGATTCAAAAAGCAGACAGCTAGAATTCGACATTGTCCTAAACGTGAAATGATCATTCTCACATGTCGTTTACTTCGAGCTTCAACAGGATCGTCGACTCGGTAAGTAGAAACTTTTGGTGGCTAGCCGACTCGCGTAGCGCTTCTGTTTCGGTGTCCGAGGAGAGTGGAAAACAGGAGCTGAAGGGAGCAGTAGTTATAAGCCAAGAAAAATAATGACCTCCATTCGGCAGCAGAAAGTGTCTGTTTCTAAATGATACGTCTCCAATAGAAACGGCGAGCTAAGGGGTAATTAAAAGTTTATTCAGGGTTCTACTGGAAGAAAGATGAGCCTAATAAGGAAAAAGACTCAGCGATGAGCAAAAACTATCCATAGCCCGTCTAAGCTCAAAAACATAACAAGTTACTGTACTCCATACCCGTTAAAAAGCAATAAGTAAGATAAAAACGCCTAATGGCACAATGAAGTCTTTTCAATGGCAATTCGCAAGAGCGGGCTCGAGTTTGCAATAAGCTGGGGCTCAGGTCAGCTCTAAAATGTTTCATTCTTGTCAATAACCTCAAGATGGTCAAATATCTTATATATATTATCTTATATAGTCGCTGTACATAAGGTGTTACGGTATGAGTCTATCGGTGTTGAATTGAAGTTAAAGTCAGATATAGACTAGATTTAATTATCCATCGATACTGTATATCGCACAACGACAAACATATAGATGTAAATTTTAAAATTATATCTCGTGGAAAGATATGAATAAAGATTCACATTAGATAGAGTACGAATATAAGAACAGTTCGAACATGAGAGCATAAGACATGACATAAGAAAATAGTGGAACAATATCACGACTATGATGGTTATTAATGAAGTTTAAGCTATTCGTGCGATGTACAAATTATCGGGAGGCACTCCCCAGTAAAGCCGACACAGATGCTACGTGTTAAGCCTCTAACTTTGCACCGTAATAACTCAAGAACCGCTTCACCGATTCGTCTAAAACTCAGCAGGCACAAATGTTCCATCAAGGTTAATATTCAATCTAAATTTGATCTGAATCGGTCGAGCCGTAATGGAGATCAAGGAACCACATTTTGAGGAGATGATGGAACAAGAAAGAATAAGAACGATAACTCGGGCTGCAGCAATAACGGTGAGAGATACAAAGAAAGAATTTGATTTTCTGAAAGCTCGGGAGACGAAGAGGTGCAAAGGCACACAAAAATTTTGTTTTTTTTTTTTGACAAAAAGGTCGCACATTTAATTGAATGTACGAATAAGATAATTGCAATAGAACACGACCCGCAATCAGCAGGGGACTCATGACGCAATCCCAATTTGTTTGGACGGGTCCGTAATCAGGGCACTATTTATGGGACAGGGCCTGCGCAATGTCCTGCGCGAGGTCAGCAGTTCAAACTTCTTGCTGTCAACAGGCCCCGTTCCTGTTCGTTTGCACTGCGTGGACTCATATACTGCAGTTAGCTCAGAAAATACCTATATTTTATCATAAAACGCAAGTTTTGACGCATTTATAATCTGTTGTGCCAACTTGAACTGTAGTATAGAAGGACGCAACTATTGTCAAATTTATAAAAAGTTACAGTGAACCTAAAATTGAAAATTTCTCATTGAACAACTATTTTATCGCCAATTTCAAAGGGGCTGAACGCTTCCGCTGATAAACGAAGTAGCATCGATTTGGGTCGTTTTGCAGTTTTATTGAAGTAGAGACGTTGTCAAATGTTGACTAGCAGTAAGTACTTTCTCAGGGGCGCCGCAATGCGCTATCGCAGACACTAAATTATTGGGAAGCAATTTGCAAAAATTTCAACTAGTGACTGAAGACGCAGCAGTTTTTTGCGCAGAAGGCAAAGATTGCTGCGCCATCAGGGCGCGGCGTGTGACTTGTACCTTATACGGCTATGTGTGTGCGTGCAAATACGCTCTGCGGGCCCTGTTGACAGCGAGAAGTTTTAATTGCTGACCTCACGCACCAGACAATGAGCGGGCCCTGTTGACACGGAATCCTATTTAGGACAGCAACTTGAGATTGCGCTGAGACACCAATTCATGACGTGTCACAATATCTGTGATAGAGGTGCCCTATCCGTAGATTTAGACGCGTCACGAAGCAGATATCATTTTGTTTCACAATTGAAAAAGGATTACTCGAGACATTTTGCAGATCACAAAATTCAACCCTGGGCACCTAATAATAAAAGCCGGGCACCCAATTACTACTGGAAGCTTCCTGTGCCATTGGTGACGCTTTCTGTGACGGGTCTGCGCAACTTATGCCACGATCCAGTAATTGATATTCAAGCAAGCGCGCGGGCGGATCGCCAACATCATCTTTCGAGAAGCTGTCATTCCCCAGTTAGGACCCCATTACATGAAAGATATATTTACTAGCCATCAAACATTAATTTCTGCGACACATTCGTTTTCACAAAGTGTAGCGTCAATAAATCGACGCAAAAATTTTGTTTCACAAAAAAAATTATGAACGCCCGAAACTCACAACTGGCGACGTCTTTTTAAAAATTGCAGTGGCAATTTTTTCTCTAAAATGCTTGCTTACCAAAATCATAATATAAAAATCTGAGGCATTTACAACAGACAACAAAATATTTCTAAACGAGGAAAAAATTAAACCCTCGCAAGATAAAAATCCTGGTATCAATGCAAGAATACCATGAGCGGAAATTACTGTTATTTGATTGACGATTTGAAAGTTTTGATAAACAGTCAGGATGAACAAGGACTTTTCAGCCTCTTTCTTGCGCTTATCCTTACTTGTGTCCCAGTCAGATGATGATCCAGTCATTGCAGAAACCAGCCTATTTCTACGGCGATACACATGCACGAGGGTCGAACCACTCATACACACGCACACAGCCCCAAAAATCCAAACAGCATTTCGTATATTCGATAAAACGGAGCTCAGTTCCCTTCCTAGAATCGTAGGGTCAACGCTGATTTTATACAATTGGCTCTCAGGGAGTAGATCTATCCTGAACAGAAAACAAGAGTACAACGATAATAAAATGCTGAAAATTAATGAAAAGCTTACGACTGAAATCTCCCACAATTTTTTATTTCTTTGCTTGTATTTCGCTGGGAAAGCGATCGCACAGAGCCGATCCAACGATGTAGCAAGCGAGAAAAATAAAGTAGCTGTTATAGCCACATCTTCGAATGGAATGACCAAGTGGGATCCCACCCACATCAGGTAATAATTTTTCCGGAATGCTTCTACGCTACTTGTACCATTTATTCCCGACATCCAATTCAACATAATTAGTTTAAAAACTGATGACAGACAGAGGACACTTTTGGAGGCGCCTTCGTATACTTGAAATTTTGAAATTCCATTCGAGCTCCATCGCCAAAATAATGTTTTAAATAGGAGAACATGGCCAACAAAGTCAAATATTAGGCATGTGGGTCGCACCAAGTAAAAAGAGGTGAACGATAGGCCATCAATAAATTGAATTATGGACTTTGATTCAAAAAGGAAACAGCTGAAATTCGACATTGTTTTGAATCTATTAATTTGTTTTTTAGAATATCATTCACTTTGCTTTTTGGCCAAGCCTTTCACTCGTGGGATAGAAAATTTTTGTGGCAAGCTGTCTGGCAACTTCGTGGTAGCACTTCTGTTTCGGTGATCAGAGCAAAATAGAAAGTAGGAGCTGAGCGATAGCCATAAGTGATGAAGCATAATGACTTCTTCACATCGGCAAGAACAGGTGTGTTTGACTAATTCATCCCAAATAGAAATTGAGAGCCCACAAAGTAATTGAAAGTTGAGTAAGGGCTTCAATTCATTATGAGATAACTCGAATGAGGAAAACAGACTAAGCTAAAGGGCGAAAACTATTTACAGCACGTCTTTAGCTCGAAGACATAACAAATTATTTCTCGCGACTTCACTTAAAAGGCTGCAAAAATCGATCGAAAATCCTATGCCATGCCCCTATGAAGAAAGCCAACTAGCAATAAGCAATATAGAAACGCGTTTCGGGAAAAAAGAATATTTATTTTGATAAACGTGAACACCAATGGTGACATTCATTTCCAACAACACTCGCATCCTTTTGAGTTAGTCTCTCTGTTAATTGAGCAATCGAGAAAAAAATTCTTATCTTAAGAATTTCTTGTCACAGTCGTGATTGTACTACCAAGGAGCTTTGTAGCAAATACTCGCGTTTTGCAACAGTGCTCTTCCAGTGGCAATAGCAAAAGGCAGAAGACGAGCTTTCTAGATGTCAGTTACTAAATATTGATCTTTGTTTTAAAGAGAATCCAATCATTTTGGTCTTTGTATAAAAGAGAATCCAATTTTTTTTCCAAATAGCCCTGCTATGATTCGATAAATCTAGAAGGGACAGGTTTCCTGATGAAATTATTCTTGCGCGTCAAGAAATTTATTAAGTTACATCTAAATAACGCAATCAGTGATGTGTCAGCCTTTCGAAGCACCTCGCGAAGGACCTGTGATATAATGGGTATTTAAGTTTTGTCGACAACCTCAACAAGAAGCGATCGGGGCTATGCTCACGTCTGTCGCATCAACAGCTAATCCATGCATGGTTGGTCAAAGAGCTGACAAGGGAACATCGCAAGCAATAAGTCGAACATAACGAAACCATAAATTGTAATTTGGTCCTTGGTGCAAAAAAGTCTGTGCATAATAACAGAGGGGTCTAGCCAGCTGGTCGGCAGTGGTCAACGCCCAAAACCACATGAATTTTCAGAATTCTTCACAATTTTTTTGGCTTTTTTGAGACCCGAGAATTGGAAGCTAACACTCTGCCCCTTTTCTCATTGGACGGATTCCTTACCCCAAAAACTTAAAAAATTCTTAAGGCCTCAAGCGTTGACTACTGCTAGCCAGTTGGAAAGACTACTAAAATGTTTCGGACAGAGCTTTATTTAGCGCCTAGGATCAAATTACAATTTTCACTTTTGTTAGGTTCGACTTTACGGTTGGCGATGTTCTCTTGTTAGTGAGCCATTTTTAGGCTTTTTATGGAAATGTACTGAGATCTTCTGCTTCTTTGATTCAATTTTTTTAAGCTTGATTGCAAAACATATATCTGCGTGTTTTTGCGTAGGTACCTGATTCTAACTTTAAAGAGACTGCGAATGTACTATTTTGAGATTATTATTTCCTGGGCTGTTATGAATGATGTAATGCTTTTGTTCGAGCAGGCGTGACAGCTCTTCTTCGCTCTCGTACCGGCGGGTTCGGGAGAATCTTACAAGCGAGCGAGCGGTTCAATAGAACAAGCCTGGTAGAAACGCTTATTCCTGCAGAGTATCGATCACTAAGACCCCGATCCCCCAACTACCCCGCAGACAAGATTGACGCGTCTCTCACGAGTGCCTGCAACTGCTCTGTGCAATCATACGCTAGCCTGGCTGCTGGCCGAATGCACCCGGTCCTAAGATGCCTACGCTAACAAACAGTTCCACAGCCGGTGGCGCAGTAAAGACTTCTGTCAACACCAGAGAATCCTTTACGAAGCGCTACAAAGCACGAAGATGTCTCAACTTTCCTAGATCTTACCCACAGACATATCAGCGGACAAACTAATTGTAAGTACCTGCCCCTGGAGTCAACTCCGGAACTTTTCTAGTAAGAACAGAAGGATTTGACGACCGCAGTGGCCCTTTGAGAGTATGCTAATCGAAGTCCCTGGCTGGAGCCTGATCCGCCCTGATTCCCCCGTTTTCGCCAATATCTTTATAGCTCATCATGAAACCTCAAGGCTTCAGAATTGCCCAAATCCACTGGGGCTGCGCCTCAGTGGTCTATCGCAGATATGTGGATGACACTTTCTTCCTTTTCAATACTTAACAGGCGGATGACATAACCACTCCCTTTGATGATGCAGCCAACAAGTATGCTGCCTATCTGAAGAAACAGTACAAGAACATGCGCTTCACTGTGGAGCTGGAATCTGATGCCTCTATTACATTTTTGGGGTCTCCATAATTCGATCAGACCAGAGCTCTAGCACATCAATTTCTCGGAAACCAACTTTTATGGGCTTGTAAACCCAGTTTGAAAGTTGCATGCAGATCAGAATACAAGAGAGGTCTGTTGCAGATACTTTTTTATCGTGCTTACCAGCTATGCTCCGACTATCCTCCTGCATATCGAGTTTAACATGATCAAGGATATCATGACCAAGAATGGATATCCACGCTGGCTCATGGACAACGCTTTACGACGCTTCCTGTCGAGTCAGTATCAGGTCCTAGCAGCCAAGAATCGAGACACAAGTTTACGTGAAGCGCGCTTTATCAAGATACCCTTCATTGGCCACCACAGTCTCATCATCTGCCGACGTTTGCACTGACTTCTCTATCAAGTGTATCCTCAGATCGATTTCTGCTTCATTTTCACAACATGTAAAAGAATTGGTGAACGTTTTAACATAAAAAGATCGCCTTCTCGCCTCCCACGTCGTCTGTTCGTGTGCTTTAGACGATCCAACACTTGGGTGTGCGAATTGGCGAGCACACAAGCACCTCTTTCCGAACGGGACAACGTGTTCGAGCTCAGCGGATCCGGCCATTTTGGATGGGTCGGTTGCTGGTCTGCCGCCTAATTGTGTTGTTTACCTGCCTGAATAACCATTTTTATTGCCTTCTAATACTATGCCTGTTACTAGCAGCGAGCCAAACTACAAAATCGGATTTTGCAATATCAATGGTTCAACATGAACCATTGATTTTCCATGTCCATATCATTACACCAATCCCCTACTAGTCAACATTTCATCCCTGCCATCCCTTTACTTAAAAAAATTCCCTTCCATCCTCTCCATTGCCCGTTCACCGATACTGCATGCACCAACACTTCATTCCTCGCTGCACAGTCCATGGCCAGGGCTAGCCGGCATCATATCAATACCAACGCGACTTGACAACGTTGGCCTGTCTATGTCTTTGTCTAACCGTACCCTTTGCCTACACTCACTCTACCGACCCGATCATGTCCCTTCCAACTCTACCATGCAGCGATGGCCTATCCTTGCGCCCTCGGCCTGCCTTTCCTACCAATCCATCTCGCCTACTCTTCATTGCCTTTATTTCGGCCGGCATTTCTACGCCACTTGAGCACGTATCCTTGTTTATTGGAGCTCCCTCTAGCTAATCTGAATGTGTGACCAACCAACCCTACTTTATTAGCATGCACCAGAGATGCACAGGCATACCATAAGGAGTCTGGAGAATTCAGCAGAACGCTCTACAGAATCCAAATCACGGGTACTAGCGTACATTGTGGTGCGCTGCGTATTCTTCACCTGCCAAAAATCTCGTGCGCAGAAAAAGCCGTATGACTTAAAAATAAAAACTCAATTTTTTGCAATATTGTGAAATCAAAAACCGCTTTCAGTTTTGAGGCGAGGCGCGAGCATGCAGACACATCGTCTGAATTTTTTAGAGGAAATTCTGATGCTGTTCTCGTAATTGCAAAAATATCGAGAAAAAATAGAAGACATTTAGTCAAAGTGTACTCGTATGCATACATACTGCGGCCAAATGCGACCTATCTTCTTTATATGCACTATACATATATACGCAGGTGACTGTGTCAACGAGTTCTACAACACGACGAAAAATCCAAAAGCCAATTGCGATTGTTTGATTCCTTGCAAGTAAGCCATATTCGCACTAATATCAGCATTAGACAACAAACCATGCACTTTTTCCCACAACAGAACAGATATTTTTGAAATGTCGTTATCAAGTACAAAGTGGGCACGTTTCCAGGTGAGGCCTTCACTATGTCACGGGAAGAGAGGCTGAAAACCTGCCATTTTTTAAGGAAGCATTGGCGAGGGATACATTAGGCGCTAAAGCAACGACTTTATTGCGCGGGAGGTAAGATAACATTTTTCACGCTAGGCTACCTTAAAGAACCACTTTCTAAACCTGATAAGTAACCTATATTACCGGTAACTTACTTTTACCTACTTTGTAAAAAAAACTGTTATTCATGACCCTATGCTGAATATTTCCCACTAACGTAAGTGCATAATCCTCAGATTATTTTTTTAATCCCATAAAGTGTGTCTGTGAGTGTGTTTCCATGACTGGCCAGATTTAAAATGGACTGTCACAACGTTATGCTCGTATTTTATATCGTCTAGGTCCCTCTAGAAGCCAAAACGTTCGCCCATTTCGCTTGAATGATGTGAAAGATCCCTCTTACGAGGTAGTGCAGTCAGAGTATCTTCAGTCACAGGTACATAAGATTGTAGGAGGTACTGTACATACTGTTTATTTCCTGGAATGGAGCAGGCGAAGCAGCAATACGAAGAAACAGGGAAAGCGAAGAATAACGACGAAGAAAGTTAAGGTCAAAGACGGGTGGGACAGTGCTGCTGTGCAACGGTCATCTGTCGACGTGTCTTTTAACCCTATTAATTATCAAGGGTCGAAGGCTTTAACGAATAGAAAATGGAATGGAAATGGTATCATCGAAAGAAGAAACGAGTTCGTAGCGAAGGCCTGGGCGAATGAGCAGAAGAAAGACGAGCCCATCGAATATGAAGATTTGAAGGCCATAATTTACAAGAATTCGAATTGGCGAGCAGAGAAAGCCAGCAAATTCAGAACGCTCAGTTTATTGGTAAAGGAAGAGGCGATGGTTATTTTGCAACGATTTATCGAAGTCGATGCAGGTCTGAAACTGGCGCTCGTGGCAATGGCAGGCATATCAGCGATTACCAGCCGTATTTTATGGACTATAGGCAACGTGTGGGCAAAGTGGACGGCGAACAATTGATGATTGCTCGTGAGGTCGAATAGCGAGCGAGCTCTTATTAGTTATCGTTCTCGCATCCCTGCGAGTTGAGTCAATATTTTAAGGAAATTGCGTGATCCGTCCGAATTGGATGATTCGTCGAGGATTGGCAATGTGTGGATGCGAGCCGATGCTGATCAAACCGTGCTGGACGCCGAGTGGGCTGTGTGGCACGAGAGCAAGGAAATGAAAGTTGGAGGCGACGATTTTTGGCCATGCGATAAGGATACTTGCAAATTGCCACTGGAATTTGTTTATTGACTCGCGCGGTTATTGTTCGACATTTTCAAGGCGCGAAATATGAGGGAATTCATGGCTAGTGGTCGACTTGGCTATTGCGATCACATGCGTCATGTCAAAGTGAAGGAGCAAGTGAAAGTGGATTCAGGTAATGGGGAAATCGGTAATGAAGGCGATTTTGTTGTAGATGCCAGTGCTGTGGCTATAGGCAATTCGTTGTGTGCTGTGGAACAGCACGGGCGTCATTTTCAAACTGAAAGGGTTCCGTTTGAACAGCCAGGTCGTGGATATTCTCACACCACCCTTGCTCGACTTGCTGATTCGAGGCGAATACCAAGAAAAGCTCACCATCCAATATCGCAATGAAATCATTCGAAATAAGAGGACCGCCACGATGAAGCAGCGATCGGTGACAAAAACGTTCCGCTTCCTCAATGATAAACGATACATTGACTGGGACACGTTCATTTGGTACCCGTACCCTCCTACTGAATTTTATTATTAGAGGGTTTCATAGGTATGACCTTAAGACTATGAGTTACTGCGAAATTTTTATTTATGTGGTGCTGTGTTCACTTATTGAGGAAACATATCCCTTCAGTTCTCATTGCTAGTGAAGCGACAGCTAGAGTCAGGTCTCCCGAAATGAGTATCTCCGGGTCAGCACGACTTAAATTATAGGGAGGTCAGAACACGATACCTGGGCAGTTCTGAAATCAGCGTAGATATTAGCCCGGCGCTTTTTTTAGCCGAGTCAATCAGCCTCGCCCCTATCCCTGATCCGCGTTAGGAATCGAGTAGAGAAGAAATTACTCGCCGGATGAACATTGGCGCGAGGCTAGGCTAGAATTCATTGACGGGGCGAGTATTGACGGTTCCCAAAGGCCGCTCCGCGACCCGATTTTGCACTTGGTGCCTCAGGTGGTCAACGGCGCACATTTAATCAAAATCAAATTCCTGGAGGTATTCCTCTCTATGCCTAAGGGCCAGCGGACGTGGACTACAATCGATGTCTCTGAGTTGGAGGTGCGGAATCCGAACGACGACATCTAAGCAGGTTCACTCGTCGTACCACCACCCGGCTGGAATCAAGCTACGCCGACCCTGTACTTTGAGGGCGGGGCGCCCGGGGTCAATGCCGATCGGAGCGACCAGGTTCGGATTTGGGTGAAGTACGTTGGTGCCAGGGGCACCACCAAGAAGTGTGGGGCGTTCTCGTTCGAGTGATTTGTATTTATGCTTTCGCGTTTATAGCGAGCCGACTTGTACAGTGTGCAGCCGGTGCTCCTAGTGTCTGTTAGTGCGAGGAACAACTATCGCTTGCTTCGTCATCTCTGAGATATGCAAATGAAGGCTCCCTCAAAATTCGCAGCTTGTGCGTTCCCCCCCCCCCCCCGCTGAGGCAGGGGTGTTGTTGAGCGTAGGCGGTACAAGTGCTGCTCATTCTGTGCACAGTCCACATCAAAAACAGTAGAGCACGCAGTTTCCGTCATAAGTCTGCGCCAAGGGGCCCAGACGCAATCAGGGAAGTGCTGCGTGTAGGAGTCGAGGCGGCCATATTGGGCGCTCGCCTGTTGTCGCAACTTGATTGAGCGATGCCCACCGCCGGCGCCTAACCCACCGGCCTCGTGGCCTGGTGGGTTAGGCGTCTGCCTCTCACGCCAGGTGCGCAGTTACGGGCGAGTGTTCGACTCGCGGGCCGGTAAATCATTTCGTGTAAAATGTGTCCCTTCACCCTCGAGTGCGCATAAGCGTTTGGTGATGTGGTAAAACATGATGATGAACATGATGCACACACGTATCCGCATCCGGCGCATAGTGCTTTTAGCCGAGCAGTCAACCAGAGTGCCCACTAGCGGGCCAGCGCCCGCTAAAATGTATTCGCGGGGTGGGGCCGCAGTGATAGAAGTGCGATGGGTCCGGCGCACGCAGTGTAGAGCAATGCAACTGCTGCCACCTTCGAAATCATCCAGGGAGGTAATAGTGGCTGGAAAACCTTGTTTGCTCCTCCGACAGAACGAAGGCAGGATGGGTGGCAAATGCCGCTTTCAGGTAGGGTCTCTGCATAATGTGCATTGCACATTTACCAGTGGAGCCGGCTAGACATAAGTGCCTGACGACCGTCGTCGCTGATGCATGACCTTTGTGGCAAAGGGCAGACGACGCGAACCGCCAAAAGGCGAAGAGTCCACACGCTGCTCGTCGCACTTACCAATCTCACACGACCTCCCACACAAGACAACAACACCGGCCTAGGCGAAGCGCTGCAGTAACCGAGGCCCCAATTATTTAAGAACTACTCGGGGACGCGCGCGCGCCCCTTCAATGGTGGACTTGAATCGGAGTCGGCGATGCCACAGTCTGTTGTCTGTGTGATTCGTCCATGCGGACTACGTCGTTGCCCCCTTATTTGCTGCGTACGTAGGTGTGAGGGGCAATTTTTTTACGCAATAGAATGAATCTTGGGCATGCTAAATTATTTTGGGGTTTAGAAGAGGATTAATTTTTAACTGCGGATTTTTGACTGTGGATTTTTCAGCAGGGGAAATTAGCGAATATTTGTCAAGATCACCTCAGGAATAGAGACTACGTCCATAGGCGGGACGGGGCAAATGCAAGCAATGCAGCAAATGACGTGAAAATGTTTCTATGCATTATGAGTCGGCATGCAATATATTGCCCATGGTATATCTCAGGCGAACGAATGTCAGGGCCAAGGAATAGAGAAGCTCGTGGAGAGGGGAAATTTTTCACATGGTTTTTTGGTGGCAGCTTTGTGTTCTCTCTTCCTAAGCCCTGGGCCTTGGTCCATTTTATGGACCTTTTTTAGTGGGCCCATCTAGTGTTGATATCGTTAGCGAAAAAAGATATCGTTTATCGTTACAGTTAACGATATCCTGCCAAAAAGATATCGTTACCGTTAATCGTTGACGCGTTCTAAAAAATATCGTTAACGCGTTAAATATCGTTTTTTTATTATCAACCCAGCATTGACACTCACACTTTCTGTCTGCGGATGCGGAAAAATTCCCCCCCCCCCCCCCAGTAGCAGACATCTCATGCTACAGTCGAGTCCGCTTAGTATCACCATCTCTGGACGGGAAGAAAATGTGACAATATCTGGACTGTGACTAAAACCGAAGTACACTCTTAAATAGCCAAAATTTTACTTTTTTGCGTTTTATCGCCATTTCGTATCATTTTCATATATCCCTCGCGTTTTCTAAGACGAAACGCTTTTTCAAAAGTTTTGTCACCAAAGAAATCCAAATTTTGAGGATCAGTCATCACAGCTGAAGCACAAGGTGCCGCGCCTTCATGCGAGCGTTTTCTCGCGAGAAATCCTAGTTTTTGACGATTTTGCATTTTTTTCAGACTGAAAAGAGTGGAAATGTGACTCTTTCCTCACACTTATTCCGCTTGGCCAAGAAATTTATGTGACACTTAGCGGACTAAGGCAAATTCAGCGTGATAATAAGCGAACTCAATATGCACACAAAGTATAGGAAAGAAATTCGGGACTTTGAAAACCTGTGATAATAACCGGACTGTGACATTATCCGGTGTGACTGTAAGTGGACTCGACTGTATATTGCTGTAAGCGAAAAAAGGTGGGAACAAGGGCAGATTTTGTAGTGGATGCACAAATAACGGATTATTCGGCACGAAAAAGATACCGTTACCGTTATAACGCGCTCTCTGAAAATAGATATCGTTATCGGCGTTACCGTTAATAACGTTAGCCAAAAACGATGTCGTTAACGCGTTAAATATCGTTAATAGCGTTAACGCTTAACAACACTACTCACATCATCACTAGTTCGTCGCCTGCGTCTCTCGACGACAGCACGCGTGCTTCTCGCTCTGCCGACTCGTCGGCCCCTGGATTTCGCCAACGATCCGCCATCCGTCGTCCTGGGTTCTCGGTTGGATTAGTAGGTAGACCTCTTTAACCGTTTCCCTAGTTCGTCGTTTTGGGTTACTAATTTTCACTATTTCTTTTGCATCAGTGCGTCTTTTGTGCCTTGTTGAGCTTCAAGAAAGGCACAGCACTGAAAATCAGAAAGCAGTCTGATGTGAGAGCAGTGAAACCAGTGTCCTCGTAAGACAGTACGGGACTGCCAGGCGATGGTGTAGGGTGTTTAGGTATGATCATAATCACGCAGCCTTAGTGTCGACGATAGTTTATTCTGTCGAAGCCACTAAGCCAACACTACAAAAACTCACGCAGAGTACGATCGGCCCCACTCGTCGATCGGAGGGAAGGGATCATCTGACGGGCTGATTGAGGAGGGCCTTTATATAGGCGATTTTCGTACAGGAACTGGTCGTGCAAATATCTCAGAACAATAGGGAACCAGCCGAGCTCGAGCTCTTGATCTCGATCCAGCCCTGACAGGGAGCGGTGTGTCTGTGCATCTATCAAATAGTCTGTGCATCTGGTGCACACTACATAGATGTATTATGCAGATAGAATGGCGGACACACATCGCAGTGTAGCGCCACTTTGCATCACACGTGCCACTACATAATCACCACGCTCCTCTACTACACGCTCTTCCACATTGCAATCGCACAGAATACAGTATGCACAATGTTGACGCGTTGGGCGCATTCGGGGCTGAGAACGTAAACGGGGCCTTAAACGTGGTCGGGGCCTTGAACGTCTTGGACAAAGTCAGGGCCTTGGACGTGGTGACAAAGACAAAGTCGAGCCCTTGAACGATGTGGATGAAGTCGGGCCTTGGACGAAGTTGGGACCATGGTCGGCCATATTTCCATGGACTTTTTGACGAAGTATCCACCCCCTGCCATTTCGTTGGTATATTCTCTGTGACAATCTGAGAGCTCAAAGCGTTTTGCCTTGCCGTGGTCAAGAGGTGGGTGCTTTGAGGGAGCTTCAAGACGTACCTTGCACGTCGGCAAGTTGTCGTCAATGTACAGTAAATGCACAAAGCATTGTCTTCAACGAATATGACGTCAAGCTCCCGAAAGAAGCTCTGGAAATAAAACGTGCATGGGACAAGGTGAACTGTGGCGCCAAGATTACCAAGACTGCGCTTCCCAAGAGCAATATTCTTCAGCTTCGTCCTTCTATTTTGTCAAGTCTGTTGTCGACACGCCGCCATTGCACATAATCATTTTTGCATTCGCAATAACAGCCGCATGTAACAACTCTAGGCAGAAACATTAAAGCTACCATAATTGCCGAAAACATTTTGAAATATAAGCAGCCTATAGACCCACAAGCACATGAATGATTCAAACGACTTGCATTCGGCTAACCCTGGCCTCAATCCCAGACTTTTCCATGCTGTGAAAAGCTAATGGAGCTTTATGAGTAGGCTCGTAGTCTAGGTTTCCTGGCGCCCCCTTTGTGTACGGACGTGGGCTGTCGTAATGATGACAGATCTCTGCGAGGCAGCTATAAGCAAAATACAGACATTTTTCAGGCCAGTGCTGACAGCAAAATAAAGAAGCGAGAAAAGTGAGCAATACTTGTGCTTATCGTCAATTTGCTAAGCATTGCCTCTTCACTTTCTTCTTGCGTGCTTGAGACAACGACACTTGCGATATAGTCGAGAGTACCAACTTTCACAGTATCCATACGAACTCGTTTCACGGCAAGCTTTGACTTAGCTCTTAGAGTTGCGTTAGACTCCACCCGATCCCACTTCATTGCATGAGCAAATTTTAACCTAAACTGGGTAGTCTAATGGGTTTTGAATCGGGACTATTCAAAGGCCAACGCGTACGATTAGCTTTAATAAAATCAGGGAAATGAACCCTGCATTATTTCTGTGAATCTTTGTGGTCATGAGCCTTCGCACCATCTTGCTGAAAGATCAAGACCGCGAAATTTATGGCTAAACCGAAATCTCAAACAAAATAACCGCATTTTCACTAATAAAAAAGGAACTTCAAAATTGTTTGTTCGGTTCGATTACTCGGTCAAAATGCGATTCGGTTCGGTTCGATTAAAAAAATGGCAAATCCTGTGGCTCGGTTCGGCCGGCTCGGTGATTCGGTCAATGCTGGCCTGCTCCCTGCATCATGCGATTCCATGTGTTTATGGCGCCCCGATTTACAGGGTGACTCACATTACTGAAACTACTAACAGCCGCGTCACTGAAGCGGCACAGATCGTCACCTTGTGCCAAAAAGGGCATCGAATTCTCCGCTCCAAATCGTGCACTTATTTCATTCTTCATTACATCAAAATCACCTCATCTGTTTTACATAAAGGATTTTTTTAATTTTTGCAAATCTAATTACTGTATAGTCGTTCGATGGTCGGCCACAACCGTGCGATCGTAATTGCTTATGGAGATCTAGTCAAGTAGTCTACTGAGGCAGTATAGCGGATCGTTTATGTGATAAGGGAATCAGATTCTTAATCATTGATAAGGTCGAGTCCTGATAAATGCTAAGGTCGAGTCCTAATCAATGATAAGGTCGGTAAACGTACGTACCTCTTTGATTCCCAGGTTTCTTTTTATCGAAGATCATAGTAGAGATAGTTTTAGGGCTCGATCACGTCTCTTTCTGAACGGATTCTTGAATTTCAAAACATACAAGATATCCGTAGAAAGGAACGAGAGCCCTAAGCCAGAGTGCACAGGGCATTGGGCAATAAAATCATAGCCATGAAGCGCTGAAAGAAGACGTATGTTTACCCTACACTTATCACGATTCCCTATCGCCTTACGCGATGATCAAATTCGCGCTCGAAGAGTAGGTACGCGCTACTATAGCTACACCGCGCATACGACACAGCTAGGTTATACCAGGGGAGATAATTTTTGGTACTAGTAGTTGCCCCTAACAAGAATAAACCTGATCTTACTTTTTCTACGGCAGGTCGAATCGGAACCGTGCCTGATTCATACGCTGCCCAGGGTAACGCACATTCGCCCATGTTGCATAGACGTGAGGCTGGTTCGCTATCGGCGGCGGTCCATGGTACATCAAATCCAAATTTTGCGCAATTATCGGCGGCTGTAAAATGATGGCGCCCGGTCTAACGTTCTGAGGCGGCGGGAACTGGGGTCCCTGCACCAGTGGTACTGCTGGTGGTGGCGGTACCGGTGCAGGAACCACTACGGGTTGCGGTTGTTGTTGCTGTTGCGGTTGTTGCTGTTGCTGTTGTTGTTGTCGCAGCTGCTGCAGCTGCAGCTGCAACTGCCCCAAACGTTGATGAAGCTGAACATTTTCTTGGCGTAATTCCCGCACTTCTTGAACCAACAGCAGCGCTTGTTGTTGCTGCTGTTGTACTGCCAATGCTAATAATTGATTAATGTTCATCAGTTGCTGATTGTCACCCATTTTTCTAAAATAATAAGATCGAAGGTTTTGGATTGGGATGGTCAGAATGACGAGCGATTAGGCCAAAGATGGACTGATAAAAGGGAACAAAAAGTTTGAAAATTGAAGGGGAAACTTCCGAGCCAATCAAATAGTGGTAAAACTGAATTAACTTACTGATTCAAAAAATTTTCGATTAATAATTTAAAACCAGATTAATAATTTAAAACCAAAACCGAAGAAATATGCCAGAATAATATGCCAGAATTTCTCAATCGATCGAAAACAAAGAACGTTCAACGCGCACAAGGCCCGTAGGAAGCTGACGTGATACGCAGGTACGCTTGAGCACGCGCGCGATTCAAATTGATCATGTGCTTTAGTGAAACGAAGTTCAAGT